>VYXF01009248.1:583193-691223 GCA_013397295.1 Polioptila caerulea | reverse complement strand
CTTCCCTGAAACTTCCCTTCCCTGAAACTTCCCTGAAACTTCCCTGAAACTTCCCTTCCCTGAAACTTCCCTGAAACTTCCCTGGAACTTCCCTGAAACTTCCCTTCCCTGAACTTCCCTTCCCTGAACTTCCCTGAACTTCCCTGAACTTCCCTTCCCAGAACTTCACAGAATTTCCCTGAACTTCCCTCCTATTCCCAGAATACAATTAAGTCTCATTTATTCCTCTTAGCATTTGAAATACAGCTATTGCTATTGCAAGTGGCTGGCCTAGCTTCAAGTTCTTCAGTGCTATTATTTGTCCACCCAGGAGCACCTTGAAAGTTTGATTGCAATTATTGTTTTCATAGATACAGTTCTTACCTTGTTCAAGGGCTGTCATGTTTAGCATTCAAGCAGGTCCCAAGAGCCTGCCCATGGTCCACATGACTCAGTCCTGCACTGCTAATTTCTGTACTCAGGACAAATAGGTTTTCTTACTAACAAAACAAAGCAAAACAAAGCAAAACAAAACCAAAAAACCCAAGGAAAATAATGTACCAATCAATCAACAGTAATAGGACAAGAAATACCAGACTTGCCCAAAACTAGCAGCTTCCTAACTGCTCAAGTTCATGAATAGACTGGGGATGCTCGAACCCTGATAGTGACCCAGATTCAAAAGGAAATTAGACAAAGGTTATCAGACACAAGGACATGCCTCCAGAAGTCTCTGCCCTACAGGTCACTAGGATACTGGAGATTAACTCTGTATTTGCCTTCTTCTTGACTCTGTACTTCCCATCTCCTACCACCATTGCCATGAAAGATTGTTGGGTGAGATGAACTTCATTTGGACTAAGCTGGGTGAAAATTTAGGCGATGTGAACTGACATATCTGACCCTATATTTTCAGCAGTCCACTAAAGAGGGACACCACAAAACTCATCAATTACCTTAGGAGCATCTGTTTGATGGACAGTGGAAGCTTAGCTAGGAAGCAATAGACAAATAAAGGAAAGGCCTCACACATGGAGTGAGTTGCCACGGAGCCATTACAAGCATGGAAAAGTTAAGGATTCTGGCATTAGAATGTCTGCAATCCAAATCTCTCAAGGGTTTTCAGTTTACAAATGAAAAACCCATATTGGGAAAATATGTCTATGTCTGCAAGGCGATATTTTCCAGCCTCTTTTTGTCAATGGCAAAAAAAAAAAAAATTGGTTTGGTTGCAGCCAACACTACCATTTTAGAAACAAATAAAACTTTTTATATCCTTCTGCATTCCAGCTGTATTGACATTGTTTCTGTTGGCACTCTCAGAGCATATGACTGAGGTAAGGACACCCTGCCAGTACCTCGTGAGAGGTGCCCCTGGATGGGTTTAGCTTTGTGCCTGCTGTCAGGGGATCCCCAAATTACAGCCTCTGATTAACTCCATCACATTCTCATGTCTCAGCAGGATTTTCACTCACTGTCTGTCAGACATCTTTGCAGAGTCACATTTTCATACTAGTAGCTCACCTATTAACTTCTCTATGAAATTTTGATTCTTTAAAACTTCCTTTTAATCTTTGAGCCCATCAATTTCCAGAGGAGTGTGTGTGTTAGCCAGGGTTTCATCTTTACTGTAATCTTGTTGTGCTAATTACTGTCTCAGTAAGTCTCATTTGACGTGAGGAGCCTGCAGTACACAGATCTGGAGCTCTCCTGATGTCCTCAGAGGCTTTGCTAATACTGCCCACTATTTTTCCACAGGTAAAACATGCATTCAGAAAATCTCAGCACCTGTTTTGGTGTCAAGAATATGTTATATGTCTCTGTGAAACACCTTAGATGCATAACACAGTCCAGCTCACAATGTCTCCCAAAAGGCCTACCAATGTTCTCAAAAATATATGCTCTGTTCTCCCTAGGGAACCTGCCAGAACTCTGATGATGCACCAAGGGTAGAAAATATTTAACTTCAGCCTTGTCTCCTGGAATTTCTCCCCAGATAGGGAGGAGAAAGTGACTCCTTGTTATAAGCATACATATTTCTTTGAGGTTTGTACTAATGGGATATTTTGCACTTGTTTGTTTGGAGAGCCTTTGAAATGACTAGTCAGTCATCAGTGAGTTCACCAGCTTTGCTGATGTTGATTTTTTAAACTGTTGTCAGCCTTACAGCACTAAAACAATTAAGCTCCTCTCACAGACTCTGCCTGTGGACAAGAACTGCAATAATGAGTTTAACAGGTGGGAAGGCTGAGGTCTTCCAGTGGAGCTCTGTACTCTGTCAGAAGCTTGCTTACCCCAGGGATGCTTCTTCAGTGCCATTGGTCCCTTGACCTTCCAGAGGATGAACCAAAGGACATCTTATGTTTCTTGCCTCTCTGATTTCTATACAAACTCCCCAAGTGGGAAATGAGTTTATTGTTGTACAATCTAAGCTTAACCCATTTATTTGCTGGAGCTTTTGTTTGTCTTGTTAGTCCTGTAACATTACTGTTGCTTGATCTCACTTTAGGTTGTGTACCCAACTTAGAATTAATAACTGTCACTTGCTTTCTGATGTGAAACACCTCACTCCCCACACTCCTTTCAGACAGTCTTGTGATGGATTATGTCCAAGTTAAATAAAAACTATCAAAATCATCAATCTGCTTCAATCATCTACTCTAAGAACAAGTCTAATCTTGTAAACTCTGAGGAAAATCACACAAGGTTCATGCATACGAAGACAAAGGACAATCCCAGCATATTCCTGGACTCTTTCTCTGGATCTATCAAAGCGAGTACTAACTAAACAGATTATGTTCACATCAATTACATGTCAGCTTTTGATGCCACACTGAATGGATGAAGAGTGAGAAATACTTAGGGAGAGGTGAACCTGACCTCAGCAACAGGAGGACTAACAGTAAGAGAACTGGAAGTGTATACGAAAAGGAAACAAAAGAAGCTGTCATGACTCGGCGCTTTTACAGAGATTCTGATGATATCTCATGTACTGCAAATCCTCCTTAAAGCACTAATACAAAGAGGCAGCTTTGAAGGGAAAAGCAGGTGACGGAGCTAAGAGGGATCAAAGGTGACATCTAAGTGACAAGTAAAGCTGGATTGTTATGTGGAGACCATTTTAAGGCATCAAGCTATGGAGTCAGATGTGAAGTGGCAAACAAACCTGAAACACATGCAGACAGTTTTCAAGTGGCATGCATAAGTGAGAAAGTGAACATACAAGCTTAGGCTGTCAAGCAGAACTGAAACAGCTAAAACAGCCTAAGCTGCAGGAAAGCAGCATTTTTGTTGGAAAATCCTGCAAAGGCATCTTGCTAACCAACATAAGAACTGTGTCCATTCATCTGGGCCAGTCAGAGGGTGTCCAGGGAATCCTAGGAACAGCACATACTTTATGCTGGCAGATGGACCTCCTGCAGTAGTTGAACTCATATGATCCTGGATAAAGAAATGTGAATTGCAGAATAATAAAGGAAAAGTAACACCTATTTCAATATTATACATAGATATTGCACTTTTATCTTACTATGTTCTCCCTCCTGAGTCACTGACAACTTGAAGAAAGGGCTGGAGTCAGACCCTTGCCAAGACATCCTGGAAGGGGTTTCTTGTGCATGCCTTTCCAAGCTTTTTTGACACCTAAATCAAAGTTATTGTTTCAAGTGTCTGGGCTGCCTATTTCAACCTTCAGGTCTTGGAGAGATTCTCGTGTGACTGTTTATTTTTCCCCTTTGTCTTCAAAGAAACCCAACAGTTTTGTGATCAAGAGACCTGACAGCTGAGTCACATTCTGATCATGTTGGTGTCATTTGACCTGACCATATTGCTCAGCCAGACAAAATAACTACCTACATTTTCAGAGTTTTATGTTCCAGGAGGCGTTTGGTTTCCCCATTCTTTCCACTCTAGATATTTCATTTGAGCCACTCAGAGCCAGAAAGGGCTGTTGTTCCTAAGTCTGCCTAATACCTTGTCTAGATCAGATCAGATGTCTAGATACAGAACTGATCCCAGGAAACTCTTTCCAGATCACCCATGATTCCAAATAAACAGATTAATGTATTTTAGGCTGGAGAGCCTTTCTAACAAATATTATTGGGGTCTCAAGCTGTGAAACTGCACAGCTTTTCAGGTTGCATGTAATTTATTTTGTGATCAGGCCAAGAGAAAGGTAGTTTTGGAAACATTAGGGGCTTTCAGTGGTACTTCCATCTGTCTTCCTTCAGAACTTTCTGCTAATGCTATTTTTTCTTCCTATGTTTGTGTTTTTCCTTTCTTCAAAGGAAATGGAGTCAGTTATTGCATTTGGGTGTTCATTTTGTTTGTTTTCCATCATGAAATTTATAGATGCACACAAAAGAGTTGAAGGCAGCAGTTCATAAAGAAAATTCACTGTTAAGTTTCTGTCATAACTAAGCTGGGTAAGTTGCACACATCCCATTCCATCATCTTTCCCCTCTGTATTATTTTAGGAAACCAAGTAATGTCACTGTTATGAAAAGGCTTTGGGACTGGAACTGGAAAATGGGACAGCAGTCTTTGAGAATTCATTTATTCTGGTATGAGACACCCTGAAACCACTGCCCAATAGTTACAGAGCAGTTTTTTATCCATAGTGAGCTGGACTTTTTTTTTTTAGCTTTTTTTGTGGTTGATGCCTGTGTGAGGAAGGGATCAATGTCCCTACAGAACTGTCTCTTCTCTCTAATGTATGAAATGTGATGACTCTCAATGTCATTTGTTTTAATGGTCTGAACAACTCCATTATAAGGATGAACAAAATTATCACAGTCCAAAACTGAACCCATTGCTGTAAATTTTTAAGTCACATTGAGTCCTCCATTACTAAAAGAACAATAGAGACAATGTCACCTCCCAAAGGAAAGGAAGACATGAGAACTATATGAAAATGCCTTTAGGACATGGCTTTAAAGTCTGACTGTGGGAAGATTTGTTTTATGGACAAACAGAAGGTAGTGCTTGTGCCAAGGTGTTCAGAGTCACTGACTTCACTCATTAACAGTGGAACGGGGTGTGGAGGCGTCCATTGATTACCTTGTAGCAAGACAATTGAATAAAGGTATCTAAAGAGAGGGAGGTTGGCTGTGAAATATTAGCGCAGCAGTGGAGGGTGTTAATTACACAAGTCCTTAGGCAAGCTATTCAAAACTGGTTGGTTTGGCTTCAAAAGGTCAAGGATTAAGGAATTGCTAAATGATAATCATTTGCTAAAGGTGTCTTAGGTTCCATTTGCAAACCAGGCTGAAACTGGTAAATCCAGAATGTGAATGCCATGAGCCACTACAAGCATCAATGATTTATAGACAGCTCTGCAGTGATTGCACAATGGCATTCAAGGGCTTTAAAAAATGCTTATTGTTAAATTCTAGGCATATTTACCCCATTTTAAAGCTGAATGGAAGAACTTGTGTTTCTTGCCACCTCTGGTGTGACTTTTGCCCCTCACCAGTCCTGGATTGATTCTTATCTCTTCTCCCCACCCAAACGTCTTTTCCTTTTTCTCCTGATCAATCTGCCCATCCATACATCAAGTAGCAGAGTGGGATAAACCCTCCACAAGGACCAACAGGCCTCCGTGCAATGGTCTCCAGTGTTAGAGACTGCCTGAATCTCTGTCCCTGAATGTGAGGAGGTAGAGAAAGCCTCTTGCCCAAATGCCACCATGCTGACAGGGAGTGGAAATGCCTTTGGGATGGGTGTTCACACCAGTCTTTGTTGCTAAAGGTGTTCTGTGTGAGCAGGGAGAAACATAGGCAAAGACTGAACAATTTTCACAAGATCTTTAACTCTTCAGTGGTTCCAGTGGGCAATCAGGATCTTAGGGAGCCCATGGCTGGGCTACTGTGCCAGGTCACAAACCTAACTACTCACTGTGTACTGCAGTCTCCTCTGCACTCACACAAGAAATACCCACAGACAATCTCAGTCCTCGGGCTTCTGATGGGGACAAGTGTCCCCAGTGCCATGTGGGATAGAAATCTTATTTTCCAGTTGATAAAATTATAGAACACTCAATGCAATTCCAATTTTTGTGTGTTTGAAGGCAACAGGTGGGACTGGTTGAGGTATGTCTGGAAATTTCAGTAATATGTGCACTATTAAACTAAACTGGTTTGGACTGGATGATTGCTGGGTTGCTCCTTGGCACAGATTCTACCCTTCTAGACAAGGCCTGGACACAGTTTGTGGGACAGCAGGAGCTGGGACTGTTCCCAAAAACCAGGTTGAATGCAGACACCCTTTTAGTAAAGAGACTCCAGCTGTTCTGACAGGAGGTTTATCATGTCTCTTGCTTCAATGTATTTTGCACTATTTATGAGAGAAAATGAAATCTTGGGGTACACTGGGAACCTGGAGAAAAGCCTGAACTTCTAACTTGCAATTAGATTTTGTTCTCAGTGCTGCTGTTCATAAGAAAAATAAGTCTGTAGAGTAGATGTTTCCATCTGCTTGAGATCATGGGATCATGAAATCATAGAACAGCCTGGGTTGGAAGAGACCTTAAAGATCATCTAGTTCAAACTCCCCACTATAGACCAGGACACCTCCTGCTTGGTCACATTGTGCAAAGCTTCACCCAAATTCAGTGTCAGAAAGCAGTTTCAAAAAGGTCATTATTTTTAATGTTTCTTTAGTGAACTAAAAGAACATTTAAAATCTTCAATCTCTTTATTTGGGATGGCGTCTTCCTTCAGTCTGTTATTCACATTCCTAGGTGCCTTGCTTTTAAACCATAGTGAGAATTAAGCTTTTTCAGTATCTATGCAAGTGTCCTGAGCACGATGCTTAAACATGAAAGCACTATGTCAGTGAATGAGACGTGAAAACACAGCTTGAATTAAGTCCAGAAATTCTCCTACACATGCATAATCTTATTTCTTTATTGTGAATAAAAAAAGTAAAGTAAGTACATAGAAGAAGGTAGTAGGAAGGAAATGCTAAATAATGCAATAGAAATTTTCCTTTTACCTGAAAGGAAAGGATGTGGGTTTAAAAACTGAGTGACCTTAGGAAAAAAAGGTGGAAATGTTCTACAGAAGGGAAAGAAAATAGAAGTAGTGATTGCTTAAATGCTTTTGAGACCCACAGGTATTGCCTGACATAATTTCTTTCCCTGAGACCCACAGTGGTTCAATTCCTTCCCACCATCAACAAAAAATGTCCCAGACTCCCAGAGCTCCAAGAGCTTCTTGGCATTGGCAGTATGTCTTACTAAACTCTTTGGTCAAAACCACGTCTGGATCATATCCTCTTTTTTCTGCTGTATTACTGTTGCCACTCTACTTCATGCACTTCTGCATGTGCTATTGCAGAACTTTTCAGTGAATGTATGGAGTTAGCAGCTAATTTTATCTTCTCAAAGACGATGTCACCTTTCCTGTTACTAGGACAGAAGTTATAAATACCTGCAGAACAAGCTGCCTGACATTTTAGTGCTTCAAAGTCTGCTTTGTTCATTGCCACTTTTATCTGAGGTCCTGCAAGAAGTACATCATCATAAAACTGGTCTTATTAGCAATACAGAATCATTGATCCAAGTCAGAGGCTGGATTCCAAACTCTTTAGTGTCTTAAAAAGTAAATTTCTGAGATGATCTGAAATCAGCAGGTGAGTTCCATTCCAACATCCCTCCCTGGGGTAATTAGATTCTGATAACTGCAACAACAGTTGTATTTCATATGCTGCATCTATGATATTCTTAAGTGTAATTTTATTATTGTTATTTAAAAAAAAACCCAACACTTTGCTGGTTAGACTACAAGATCACTGAAACTGCATTGAGCAAAGTTCATTTAGTCATGGTCTTCAGATACAGATCTAGCAAACATCCCTGACAGCTTTGTACAGAAGGTTGACAGCCACTCCCAATGTTTTTTGCAGACACATCAGTTGGAAGAACCATTAATTTCCTCTTACAGATCAGGTAGAGAGAGTTTTGATGTTTTACAGGAAAGCAGTCATGGAAGGAGCAAGATTAAATATTGAGCCTAATTTTACTGTGGTAAGCACAAGGTAAACTCAATAACAAGAAAACAATCTTCTCAGATTTCCTCAGCATATCCTCTTCCACTGTTTTGGTGAATATGTTTCCTTTCCTTGACTATGTGGAATAAAGTTGTCAAGAAACAGTTTTGTAGGTCTCTATTTTGTTGTTCCAGATCCTTACCTCTGTAGCTTGAAAGAGACAGGATCAGCAACTTGTTTCCCCTCTTCTTTTTTGTTCATTTAAGCAGTTTTTAAAAAATGCCACCTTGAAAGATCAGTTGAAAATTTTATTTACATTTACCAGTTTGATTAGTCCTCTTAAATGCATCAATATCTTATTTAAATAGAATATAATTCTGCATTCCCTCCATTTACTGAGTGTACTATCTCAATTGTTACTAAATTAGGTTTTTCTGTTTTTCTGGAAGAGGTTTTTGCCAACTGACTTCTAAATCTTTAATAAATATTACTCAATACATTCAGGTGTTTTTTCCACACGAATCCATTAACTTGTCTACTGTGACACATTTTTGAATATGGAGATAAGGGCAAGACTGGAGCTGATCAGTCCATGCCTAGAAAATAGACACCACAGCCTGCTGAAAGCACAAATGCTGATTTTTCACCAGTTTGGGAACTAAAGGTGAAAATATATTAAAAAGCAACAGCAGGCAAAAATACTGACAACTTTTTAACTTGTAGCCTTGTGCTTCCTTTTGTGAATGTGACTTCAGACACCACCCCATAGCAAATCATGGAAGGAAGGCAGAGCTCTCCTCTGGAGAGAAGGGGGAATGATGGGCAGAGAACTGTGTGTGAAAAATGCCTCCAGGTTTTCATTCTGAAGAGTCCTGCCCTGCCTGATGGCTTGTAGGGAGCCATGTGTGCAGTCCACTTGGAACAGACACTGGTGATTCTGTAAAGCTGAAATATTTCCTGCCGTGCCACAGCATTTCTGCTGGCTTCACAAGTGGCAGGACAATCTGCAGCTGAGATCTTATTTCAAAACTTCCTGCTAGACACAAAAGAGAGCCTTGTGTGTTTTGTCTTCAAACGATTTCTTGCTTTCTCTAAATTTATAGAGTAAGTTTGGAAGATGCAGAAAACTGTGGGTAAATGGGCATGGAATGTACATGCTGTCAAAAACCCTGTCATTGCTGAAACATCAGGGTGGAAACTGTGTTCATACACCATATTTTTACTCAGGATTTAATTCTGTGATGCTAATAAAGCAATTATTTTCAATCATATGTACTTAGACCTCTGATCAAAAATGGTATCATCCTCTGCTTCCTTCATACAAGCAGCTCTAATTCTTCCTTCATACAAGCAATAATTTAGATCAAAGAAATCAGGAGAAGTTTGCATTCCATCTTTTTTTGTATCTATGTTGTCACTGGAGCCAGGAGGTGGTGCCACAGAGCAGGAAACAGTTTGGGTATGGCCTGACGTGCACACCTTGCATGATCAAGAGATAAGGACATGGTTTCACCTTCTTCCAAAGTATATTCATGAATCTTTGCTGAACCCTGTCACAATTCAAATATCCCAAGGTAGAAATAGAATATTTGTTTGCCATTCTATTTGTATTCCTTCCACATTAATGTTTTCTTTTTAGTAAGACATTTTATCAGAGAATTCACAGTTTTCTTCCACACCATGAAATCTCCTCCATCCTTCAATCATAAGCAGACTTGAGAGCTCTGTGATGTGATCCATCTCCCTTACTTTTTCTCCTTCCTTTTCTATTACCTTTCTCACAGGTTTGGTTTTGGGTTTTTTTGGTTTTTTTTCTGAAATAGATAGAAAATGATTAAGTCATCTGAAGCAGGTTGAGGACAGCATGATCACTGCTTTATGAATCCGAGAAAGTTTCTGTTGTTGCCTTTCCTCATTTGCCTGGTTCAAGACTGCTTACAGGAGAAGAGTGGGTCTGCACAGAGCAGAATTAAATCAGCAAGTGAAAAACTAAGAGCAATTTCATGTGTTCAGTCCTTGATAACATCATGACATATTTGCAATACAAAATGGACAATTTTTATTTCTGCAGAGAACCTGCGACTGTTTGTAGCCGTGTACAGAGACAGGGATCCCATAGTAAACCTCCAAAGAATTCCTTCTTGAAAGATATACTGTATGTAAGTCACACAAGAATGAGTAAAATTCTGTTCTGAACAATTTTAACTTGAGTGTGCTTTACAGGACCCATTGCTACTGAGGAAAGTGTTAGTATGTTCCTGAACCTACAGATGTGGCTTTAATCACCGCCCTCTATTAGTGTTTCAATATCTGATACTTTCAGATGAGTTGGTTTTCAAACTCGTTCCCCCACTTCCTGTTCTCAGTATCTTGATTATGAATTTGATATAACCTGGTTCCCATCTTCACTCTGTTGCATGAAAATCTGTTGGCTCTGTTTCCTTTCCAGATCTGGGTTTTCCTCTGCTCGCCCTCCCTGTGCCAGGCTCATGTATGGTCTTTGTAGCATCCAGACTTTGCACTGAATTTCACAACATGCTTTCTGTTTGCTGCCACTCTTAAGTTTTGCTTCATCCAGTGCCTTAGTCCATGGTTCACACACTCAGCTGGATGAACTGCTGTGTTTTCTTTCCCATCAAGTTGTGAAGTCTTTGCTTCTGGACTCAGATCCCCCTCAGTTCTGCAGCATGGTGCTTTCAAACATTTGTTTTCTATAGAGCATCTTAAATCTGAGCCTCACACGTACAAAAAGTCTCTGGCTTCTCAGAGAATGATCTTACCTCCACAGGATGAAATATGACTCCTCTAAGGCTGTCTCTGGAGTACCCCTACTCCCTCAGCAGCAGCACAATTTTCTTGTTTCAGGAAAGAAGGAGAGCTATGGAGAAATTTTGCTGTCTATAGCACTCTGTCTTTGTTGGAGTTCCTGGAGAGTCCCAAAGTTGTATCTGTGGCAGTGTAATAAGTCTGGAGAAAGTTCCTGGAGTGGAGATCAGCAGATAGAACACAGCTCATGCCAGTGCCACTGAACCCTGTCCTTGGACCACATCCAAACTGCCTACAGGGGATAGTCCTAGCTAGTGCTGGCTTCCAAGCTCTGCATGGAAGTTGTTCAACAGAGTACCAGGCTGCTTGGCCAAAACCATGCCAGATATTAGCCTGACAGTTTAAGAACACAGACAAATATGTCCCAGTGTTCAAGAACATCCCTGATACTGTGGAACTTAGGGCCTGAAATGTGCAGGAGGGCCTTGCTGTTTCAAAACCTCTTGTCTTTATTCCCCCCTGAAGGGTTTATAGTGTCTTTTTAAGGATTTCTCACGTTTCCTAGACTTCGCTGCCCTCAATAATACCAAGGTCATCAGCTCTAATCTTTGTGTTTGGGAGACCCAGGAGTCTGATCACACAGCAATACAGGGCCTTACCCTCCTTGTCACACACAGACAGGAGTGCCTGTCCCTTTGGGCATAGCCAGTGAAACAAAGACACCCAGCAGAGCAAGCTGAGGACACTTTAGAGCCTGTCAAGTGTACTGGCTGTACTACACTTCTGCATACAGTAGCTTCCAGCCAATTCAGATTTGGTTACTGACTGCTTTCTCACACTGTGCTGCTACCTTGCCTTTGTCATCCTGACTGTTGCTCTTCTGTTGAGACCAGCAAATCAGATGGATCCAGCCAATTTACCAGGCTCAGATTGCACTATTTCTAGCTCAAATTTGTCCTGTAGATGCTCATTGCTTTGAAAAATGTGTTTATGGACAGACATCATTTTAGCACAGAGAATATTTCTGGTCATGCTCCCTGGTGTCCCACAGCTTGACATGTCAGTTAGGATAAATGACAAATTGCATATCTTGCTTCCTGGGGGATTTTTACTTTTTTTTTTTTTTTCAGTCAATATTTTCATTTTGACTCTTTGCTGTGATCCTCTTTCTTGTCTGTGTGTCTCTAATAGAATTTTGCTCTTCAGTATGACTGATTCATAGACAACACTGGGATCAGGTTTGTTTGGTTGCTCATGTACCAAGAGAAGGGCTGGTGTCCTTCAGCAGTGTTTGTGCACTCAGAACATGAGAAAGTCCTGTAACCACATCACTGATCTCTTCCTGTTCTTTGGAATAACCTCCCTATCTTCTCAGCCTGCCTATAGGAACCTCTGGTTTTCCTGCCCAGAGTATTTGGGTGATGGGATGTAAGAGATGTCATGAGGCTTCATTCATCTCTGAAGAGATCAGACTGGGTGTCAAAAGTGTTAAACTGTAAGTGCAACACTCTACAAGCATAGTTAGCCCTGATGCTGCACCCAATGTTTCCACAGCCTCCAAGGCCCTCAAGTCCCTGGAATCTCTTTCTGCCTTTCATGGTACCATTGTCAATGTATTCATGGATCATCCTCAGTCCCATTGCTTTAATTCTTAATCTGCACAGTGTCTCTGCTTCTATTGATGTCTTCCACACAGTTGACTATTGTACTTAATATTTTTCTGTAGTTTTCATAGGATTTAGTTCCGTTCAGACACCTATCAACTTCACTATTTTTGGTCTTTAACACAAACATCTATTCTTTCTGCTTAATGGTTTTGGTTTGGGTATTTTTCCAAATGAAGAAATATCTCCCTTTGCATTGCTCCTTCTGCATACACAGTGTTTATCATGATGGTAGCTTGTACAATATTTCCATCTGACTTATTTCTTGACATTTATTTTTCTTTAGAAGAGATAATTAAGTTCAGCTCCATTTTCTTTCCTTTATTCTCCATGATCATTCAGTAGAGTTTTCATCCTTATTACACTTGTTAGTTTTTCTCTGGAAACTGATGAATGCTGGTGATCAAGATACTTTTACAGTATCTCTTTGCTGTATTTTAAGTGAGGCTTTGCTACCATGGTGAGTGTAGCTGCCTTATGGTAGGCAATGACTTTTCACATCACAGATCTTGTAGTGGAAGAAAAAGTTATTCTCTTCATCTGCCACTGACTGTGCATGATGTGGTGTCAGGCATTCATGGTGTCTGGCATCTTATTCCTTAAGGAAAGGACAAGGAACCTAATACCTGGCTGCTTCAACCACTGCATAAAGGAATTAACAAGAGAAAGCTGTAAACCCCTCACACATGGTGTCATTGTTTGGTAGAGTCCCATTCTCTACAACAGGAACATTCAACACACACACATTTACCTCTAAGTGTGTCAGACCTCTGGATGTTTGCAAATGGTTGAAAATGTTGATTCCACCAAATTCTTCTCTCCAGTATCCTGCATATACAGTACTTACCCTTGTCCCTTTGAAAGCTACTTGGGAACTAACTGTTTCTGAAAATCAGAGTATGCTTTGATACCTGTCAGTGAATTTTATGAGCTTGGTCCTTAGAACCATTTCTTCTGCTCAGTGATGTATGCAGAAGTCCTGTGGGGCAGCTGAGCTGTCAGGTTCCATTTCTGCTGTGGCAGTTTATAATTGAGTGCATTTTCATGCAGATCATTTTTCTTTGGGCAAAATCTCTTTTGGGCATAATCACTCCTCAGAAAGCAAATGCTCCCAAACCCATGCAGTGATTAGAGTGACTGGTCATCTGGCACTTCATGGAGTTCATAAAGGCACAGGACAACTGCATCTGAATTCCCCACTTATTCAAATTGGACATGAAGGGTTTTCATCCATGAAATTTGTTAAACTCTGAAATGCTAAATGCTGTAAATGCAGTCACTGGTTGTCAGCAGTTTGAAAACCACATTAAGTGGCTCAATGTGCAAAACACAAATGGATAGAGAAAGAGGGAACCTTTAACTTGGGCTTTGTGATTCCTCATTTAGGTCGTGGCTGTGGCTCTGTCACAAGAAGCAGTAAGTGGGTAGAAGTGTGTGAATAAGGGTTATGAAGGATAAACAACAGGATAACAAGAACAACAAGAAAACAACAAGTGCACATGAAATTGGATCATGAAGGAAGATTCAGGAGTGGGAAAGTGAAAAACAAGTAAATGTGGTAAACCACCATTTTGTCCTGAGTAGTGAGGATTGGATGCAGGATAGACATTGAATCTAACTGCATCAGAGACTAAATTTTGCCATGTGTAAAGGCAAGAGTGCAGAAGTCAAACTTGTTTGGCAAATAAGGGAGCAGCAATAAGGCCCTCTGAGATGAATAGAGGTGTTCAATATTTCTGTCCTCCTCACCTCTCCTCACTACTTTTTTCCATGTGAACAGAACAAAGTCAGGAACCTATCTTGTCCTGTATTCCTCCAGAGATTCTAGAGAACTTGAAAAAGGCAGTTTCATTATAGCATGTGAGTTCTGGTAGAGGGAATATCTTGAAAGGTCTAAGAAGGAGAATATAAATATTAAAAGCTTGAATGATGCTTATGATGGAAATTGCCCAGACTCAAAACAGGCTCAAGTAGCCAGAGGTAACTTTAAGTACTTCTTTTGTCCCTTAAACATCCCAGAATTTTGTGGGAGCATAAAGAGGTGGAGATACCTTGTAGAACCAAAGGGAGTGAGTGGTACATGTGATATCATGTTTTCCAGAAAGGATTCTCAGCAACACTTTGACTTGACATCTCACTGTGATGTGGAGGAAGCTCCCTCTGCAAACTGCTAAATTTTCAGTGAAAAAGGATGTAGGGGAAATCCAGTGTCTGAGATGAGAGTTAAGTAGGATACAAGTGTGCCAAGGCACTTCATCCTCTGCCTGCTTCCTGCACACTCAGAGTGACAGTGCCCTAATTGCCGCCCCTTTCCAGCTGCTGCAGCTGCAGTGAGGCAGATGCTGGTTATGCAAAGGCTCCCCAGGGGTCACAAAAGTAGGTTTGGGGTAGCTGAAACCCAACAAAGCAGGTACTGGACAGCACTGAGCATCTAAGAGCTAGGCAGGTTGTCTATATTTGTAGTATTTGTTCCCTCCACCATCAGCAGAGAAAAGGAACCAGAGGTGTCAGCTTTGCTGAACTGCTCTTATTGCTAATTACAGAGGAAAATGAAGTGATTAGCTTACAGAAGGTGCCTGCTCCTCGAGTGGCTAAAGACAGGGAAAAAAAAGCCCCAGGTCTTGTCAAGATCCTGAATATTTTCTTTCAGAGAGCAAAATTGCTTCAAAGTATTTAGACAAGAATCAGGCATTGACCTTTAAAGATAGGAATAAAATGAGTTTGACTCTTTTGGTACTTTTTGTTCATCAGAATAAAAATTCCCAATACTTCACCTACTTACCTGTATAAACAGCAGTCCCAATACTGCCTGGTCATTTATTTATCTACATCTGTGGAATGGATGCCTTTGCTTTAAGACTGTGTGATTGATGAGGCACACATGAACAACACTCCGCTAATGTTTAACACAGAGTAGAGTTTGCTCCTGGGCTTTCTGCAAATGCATCTGACAACAGTGAGTTACAGAACTGGACAGATTTACAGCCACCAGCTGACCACTGGTCTCTCCCTTCAGTCTGGTGATGGATGGCTTATATAAATGCATGGAGAGACTCATAAGATTTATCACACTAGCATATATTATGTCCTGATTACACTTTGGGCTCATCAAGCACTCTCTTCTTTCTTCTGGAAATAACTCTACAAACATTTTGAAGAAAAAGCAACTCATCTCCTTAAATTAAACTATTAGAAATTCTCCAGTAACCTTTCAGTGCTCTACAAAAATAATAATAAAAAAGGAATTCCTTCCTGTTTATGTGGTGAGTAGATGTTTGGAAAAAGTACCTCATATATCAAAACATGAATATTTTTACAGTTTGTTAAAGTAAGAAGGATTGCGCATCTGTCACTCAGTCACTGCCTAGATTACTAAGTAGATTTGTCCTTAGAGTCATCATTTATTTTGTGAAATTCAGAGTAGACCTGCTGGGATTTCCTTTTTGGTGTAAACCTGGTCCTTATCCTCATTTGTACTACAAACATTTCTTTCAAAACTGCTGCAATTAAAGTGGATTTATCCAGATGTTGTGCATGCGAAATCAGTAAAACAAAGCCCCTTGTCCGATGTAAAGATCATCTCTCCCCCCCAGGAGCTGTGACTGCAGGGGGGATGCACAGTGAGACCAGAACACATCTGGCCAGACCTGGTTGCAGGAGTCACTCTGACAGTCCAGGTGCCTCCAGGTGCACACCCACACCAAGATGTGTCACATTTGTCACACTCCACCTTGTTTGGGTGCAGGTTTGGGGGAGATTGGGAATGTCAGCAGCTGGTCTTGCAGGAACTTCTGCAAAGTTATGGTTACACTGACCTCGTTTTAGACCACAGAGGTATCTGCTCCTGTCTGCTGTGCTCACATCACTGCAGGCAGATCTTCCATTTTAATGTGGAAAAAGCCCTGTGTGGTACTCAGATAGGCAGAGGCAGCAGTTCAACCCAAGCAAACTGCCATGGGGGCACTGTTCTTTCCTTTTAGGCTAAATTGAAATAAGTTAATAGTTAATCAAAATCTACAATAACAGAATTGTCCCAAGATAAAGGACAAAACTCTTAAAGGAAATTATTTATAGGCAACTCCCTCAGCCAAAAGTCTCTTGGACTGAACAAGGAAAATTTTCATGCAGTATAATATATCCTAGATTATAAAAAATTTAATTCACTTCAGAGTCACGTTATATGTGCAAGAAGCAAGGCTTTTCCAGTGAAATGTCCTCCATCAGTCGGTGTTCTAGATGACTAATAATATTTACAAGCAGGTTTCTATTGGTTTAAATTCACACTTCCAGCTAAGCTATTACAGTTTCAGAGTGTCTGAGCTCTCATTTTATTTTTCGGAGTATTAGGAATTTATTTCACTTTTTTTCATTTTTCAGCTAAATTAATAAAAAAGTGCTGCAGTAATTTAAGGGTTTCTACGCAGGGATTTTTTGCTCTACCTGAAAAATCCTGAAATTCTCCAGCTGGTATTGACTAAATGGATTCAAGGCACTGCTATGAATTCTGCAACAGATGTGACCATACAGGGATTTGGAGAAAGTGGAACTGTGTTTATTTGAATTCAAGATTTTTATTATTTCTGATGCATTTCAGTACCAGGAAAGTGCAAGGCAGATGGGAGAGTGGGGAAATGGTGGGGGAAGAAGGCTACTGAGTTTTGCCAAGACCCTTTAGCAACTCCCTCCCTCTCCCCCCACTCCATCATCATCTAAATCCCTTGGAATTTAGCAGTTCTCACACAGCTTCTACCTGGTGAATTGATGGGATTTTCAGAGAGGAGGAAAAAGGAAGAGGAGGAGGAGGGAAATTTTTCTGATCCATACTTTCTTGATCTGTACAAGAAAAGAAATTCTACTTTCTATATCTTGCAGCATATCTACTTAGGGGTGAATCTGGTTATGATGTAGCAGCTTTCCTCCTTTAAATATTTATTTCAACCCGAGTAAATATATCTGTCTACAGGTACAGCTTTTCTGGACTGAGAGCTTTGATCTTGTTCAGCCTAAGCCTCTCTAGTTTTGACAAATTAACCCATAACTGGTATAAATTCTATCTCCATATACTTCACTGCCCAGAACAGAAACAAACAAACAAACAAACAAAAAAACCCACCAGCAGTGGTTTTCTGGTGTAGGCAGAAACTTTTAGAAGTTTTTCTGACACAGTAAATAATTTCAGTTTTTTCCCAGAACACATTTTATCTTACCTATTTTAAATTTTTCAGCCAAATCTTGATCTGATTTTTAGATGAGCCTTGTGAACTGTTCAAAACCAGACAGCTGCCTTTCCCAGGAACTACCTGAGCAATCACTTACCCTGCTGTACTTCTACCACAGAATATGCCTGATAATTGTGCTACTCTGAATTTCTTTCACCATTGCCAAGAGGTCTTTGAATTCAGATGTTGCCCTCCAGCATGTGCTCTGAAATCTCATTTCCAAGAGAAAATCTGCTTCCCAAATGCAAGCAAAGCCATGGAGACTTGTCCCTTAGCCCTGGAGTGAAGCTCTCAGCCTGTTTGGAAGCAGCATGAGGTTTTCTTAGCCCACCTTCTGGATGTCTGCCTGACATTCCCTACATCCTAATGTGGTGCTGATAGCTGGGTATGTAGAGCAAGAGAGGAAACTCAAATGGAAAGGCTTTTTCTACCTCAAAATGCAAGGGAGACCAAGGAAGAGCACTTGAGAGTGCTTCACAGAATGAGCTGACCTGCCAGCAAAAGAGAAAATGGGAATGGAGTCAAGCAAACAATCCCAGTGCCTGCACACAGCCTTGTGTCTCTGGCTCTCCCTCTGGCAGGGACCTGCAGCCTCTCTGCTGTGCTGACAAGGTTTCTGCAGTTTGTCATGACAATTGGATGTTCTCAAACAGAGAGCACAAATTGCACCCACACATGCTGCACCCCTGTCGATCTCCCTGCCAAACCAACAGCAAGAAAAGGAGACAGGAGGCTCCATTTAATTGCCACGGGACATGAATAAATGTCATTGGTTTCAGTGGGAGTTATTTGTGTCCTGCAGTGGGAGAGCTGCACCCTGCTATCACCGCTGCTCTCTGGCTCTTGGGAGCTGGGACTCTTCAGTCAGAGCAGGGCTAATCCTGCTGCCAGTGTTCCCTCTGTTTTTGTTGTTTTGTGCTCTGCTTTTATTGAACCTATCATGGGCTATTAGTAAGAAACTTTCCCTCTGGCCTGTTATTCCATTGTCGTTCATTATGAGGGGTTTTTTTCACTTCATCTGACACATTTGATGCCAGGCTCTGTCAGAAATGAGTCTTTGGACTGGGCAGACTCCAGGGGTTCAGGATGCACTGAGAGCTTAGAGTTGGAGGATGGGGGATGCTGCAGATGCAAATGAGATATGCACATTCAGCAGCATGAAGTACTATTCTTGCATTTTGCTCACTCTCATTGCTGCAGCTGACAGAGGGGATCTACATGTCCCTCTGTGATCCCACAGCCTCAGAGGTTTCCAGCCATTTCCACCTCAGAGGGTTGTGGTCCCAGCTCTCTTTTCATCGATGTCCCAGCATACAGGCATGTGCTAATCAGTTTTAGCAGGCTCATCATTAGATTGACTTCAAAGCTGGGAATCCAGTTGCTGCCTCTCTTAAAAGATAAGAAAGGCCAGCAGGGCAAGGGTTGTTTTTCCTGCCTCTTGTCCTTTTTGGGTAGGTCAGAGATAAAAGGTGATCTGTTTTGTGCAACATTTGTTTGATTTCTTTCAGCCACTGTTGGATTAGTTCCTCACATCTTTGTCCAGAAAATGCGTTTTCATCATCTTATAATAAAACCTTCTTCTCTGATATCACACATTCGGACTGAAGAAGTGTTGCCTTTGCTTTTTTGAGTGCCTAAGGTTAAACAACTGCAGTGATCCACCATGGAATTCACTCTTTCCAAAGGGCACCAAAAACCACAAGGTCCTGTACAGAAAGTACGATCTCCAGAACAATATCCACAGCCAAAACTCCTGTGCAATAGGCTCTTTCCATGGCAACATCTTGCAGATGGCTGAATTTCAGCAGTTATCTGGGCTGACACATTCATTATTCTGCAAAGGAAGAACAGGCTTCTTACACGTGAAACGGTCATAAAGACAAACATAAGTAATATTCTGAACTCAGAAATGGGAAATTGAAACAACTGCCTTTTTACCCATCATGAACTCAAGGGTCTGGGTTTTCCAAGGAACAGTGATTTCTTTTTATGGCAAATAATTTGTTCCAGGACTATTTTCTTCCCTTCCTCTTTGTGACCCAATTACAAATATCTCTTATTTATTCATTATTCGTGCATTAGGTAAATACCTTTCCACATTTGATTTTGATGTGCAAACCATTTTGCACATAACTTTTTGCAAGAGTTTTGCAGAAATCTGAGATTTCTGATCAGCATTGCAGGGCTTACTTTGAAGGGGGGAACACTTTCTTATGCCTCCTGACTGAATGACTGCTGTTACCAACTCAGCCAGCTGGAACTGTGGTCAGGAAAGAGGTGCCTGTCCCTTTTTAACCAATGCTCTCCATCCAAGGAGCATGCCTTCCAACAACTGAGCTTCAAGTTTGCTCAAGATGGGTTCAAAAACCATAGATTTGCCTCACAGCCTTCTTTATTGCACATTGAAGGCTTCTAAGTGATGGATAATGTCTCTGTTCTGTGTCTCTTTTGCTTTTGGGATTTTCAAAGGGAAGAAACCAAGTTAAACTGAAAGATTTTTTTTCCAAATAGGATGCAGAAAAAGATAGAAAACTACAAAAATGTTCTTTGCAAAACATAAGATTTGCTTAGCATGTAGTAATGCTCTCTACACACTCTGCCCATGCCTGTGCTGGAAAGGGAAAGGTGAGACCAGCATGTGAAAGAAGGTTAATCGACTGAAGGTTAAGCACCAGAGAGGGAAACAAATTCAAATGAGGCTCAGAGTTGCATAGGCATGAAGAAATATGTAGGAATTTTTGGTACTAGTGGCTCACATGTGTGGAGCTCAATATTCTTGGGTGGGGGTTCAAAGGAATTACACCACTTTTTTCCTCCTGAAATGGTTTTATTGTTTCTAATTCTGAGTGATCCTGAAAAAGGAAGAGCTGTGAAATAAAGATACCCCAAATGTTCCCAAGAATGTTAAAAAAAATAAATTATATATAATTTAAATAAATTTTTATATCTAATATATAATATTTATAAATAATTTAAATAAATTTAAATAGAATTTTTATTTTATATATGATTTTATATATATTCCTCTTCCCCCTCCACTCCCTTCAAGCTCTCAGCATCCACACCTATATCCTCACTTTTTCGAACTTGCTTTCTGCCAGGCTGCTCTGTTTAAAGGTTTCTGTAGCTTAACAATTTTTAAGATTTGAATCATATGCCTTCCTCAGTGATGTCTTCCCTTCCCCCGTGCCTTATCTAAAGGTTTCTGGATTTCAGTCCACCGGATGTTTCCAATCTAGAGCACAGCACAGACATTGTGTGAATTACATACGTCAAACACTGAAGTTCAAGAGAGCCACGGTGTTTGCTGAATGGTTGGAGTTCGGGGGTTATTTGACAAGAAACATCTTGATGAAGGACCTCTCGTTTCTGCAGCCTGCTGTTTTGTGTCTGCTCATGGAGATGAACAGCAATCCCAGCCCAGACAGGGCCCCTCTGTCCGACCACTGAACCAAGATATGATTCGTGCTTGTTTCCAGTTGCTTTGGCTAGACAAGAAACAGCAGAGTTAATGGGCAGAAAGGGATATTAATTTGCATTTGAATACAGCCCAACACAGTTACTCAATGTTACTGCTGGGTAACGGGAAAATTAGGCTGAAAGGGAGTTAACATATGGAAAAGAAATGTAGCTGATGCTGAGAAGACAGACTGCAGTTGCAGTGAATTAGTGGCCACAGCTGTTAAGCAGGATGCCATGCTGCTCTCAGGGCAGTAGCAAAAAGTAGATATTCCATTTTATACACAGTGTGACACATTGTAGAGTGGCTGGAGAAATAAAATCAACCAACAGGAAAAAAAAATGTGTGTATATGTGTGGGAAGTGATGTAGTTGCAATATTAAAAGTCCAGTGATGAAAAACCACAGAGGCAAAGGAATGCAAGGGGAGGCATCCTGCCCTCTTAAAAAAAGCAATAAAAGCCATAAAAAAGTTTCCTTCCATTTGCAGTGGGCCATTATTATTTTCAAGGAGTCTGGCTAATCACAGCAATTCTCCCTGAGTCAGACAGAGCCCAGAGCCAGATCTTTATACACATTTCTATGTGTTAATATAGTTGAGAGCAATATGTGGTTACTGTCTCAGAGCTATTGCTTTTTTTATGCTTTCTTTTCTCAGGATCTGTGTTTCCTTTCCTGGCTGAGGACCTGACTGAAGTGTCCTTCCTGTTGTGCCAGGGAAATCAGGGGATGGATTGGGACTGGAAAGGTTCATACAAGCAGCTCCCTTTCAGCTCTGACTCCTTCATTTCATGAAATCCTCGTTTGATCTGCAGCATCTGGTGCCATGATCCCATGGACACACAGCAGAGTAATGTGGAAAGCCACAATGTCACCCACCTATTTTTTTTTAATAAGTGAAGACTCTTGAGTAAGCTTTAAATACACACAAAGCCATAACCAGACAACCTTACACTTTTCTTACAACACAAACTCCAGTCAGAGCATTGCTTTTCCAAACTGGCTAAAATTGGAATCATCAATAAGCCAAACTTTTTTAATGGTATTGTGACCCTATAGTGTTCAATACAGTACTCACCTAAAACTTTCAGCACCCTTTTAATTTTGACATGTATTCCAGAAAAATATAAATATATGGAGACATTTTAATATTTTTTCTTTCCAAATAAATCCCTAGGATTTATTTCCACACCTGCCAGCAGTACTGGTGTGTGGCTAAACACATTGCATGGCCTTGAACTTCTCAAGCGTGACTGTGAAAGGATATTGCCTGTGCTTTTATTGGTTACATCAGATGAGTCCCACTTCAGTCCTTTGCTTGCTTTGCTGATCTCATTAGAAATAATTAAAGTTTTTATCAGGTTCACATCTAGTTGCTTTGTTTATCTGGGGCTTTTTCAATGTGAGGTTTTTTTTATTTTTTTTTTTTTTTTAAACAGATCATTTACTTCTGAAGCCTTGCCACACTGCCATTCACTCAACGTTATTATTACTGAATTCTTTCTGAGAGTTCACTACCTCCTTCATAAATCATTTCATTTTCATTTAACAAATTTAATAGCAGGATCTGGTTTCAATCCTCCCTACACAGAAAAGCCACTTCAGCTTTTCATTCGGACGAGGAACTTGATGGAATGTGCCTGGTGCTCTGAGCAGCTCCCAGGCCTCAAAGCATCTCCTTGCTGGGGCCAGCAGGGATGCCTGGAGCTGCACATTGCAGGCATCTGGGCCTTCCTCACCTCTGCTGCTGAAGAAATAAATGGAAGGAAGGAAAAAAAAAGGCAAGGAAATAATATTTTTTAATTTTTTTTTTCACCAGCCTAAATAAAGGGAGAAAAAATTCAGATTCTGAGCTGAAAAATCATGAAAATTCTGAAAACATTGAAAATTTCAAAGAGGATGCATTTTGAATAATTGTAGCACATGAATTAAGACATGTCTATATATAAAGCCAGCACTATAATAGTATACTGGACATTTCACCCTGCCCATATACCCTCAGAGAGGAAGATATATTGGCCATCACCATATAGACACAGAGCAACAACAATTCTCAGGAGCATTTCACATCTTATTCATGGACTCTAGATGTAAGAACATGCTACATCGAGGTGAGGAGGGAGAATTCAGTGCTGAAGCTTGTCCTTAGGGAGCATATCTCCCATCTCAGACACCCAGCCATGATTCATTGCAGGGGATCACCAATCACACCCTAGCAAAGACTGAAAGTGCAGACTCACAGGACTTTACTGAGGACTGGCTGACATATATTGAATTATTTGCTTACCCTACAATCATATTTTCAGGTGGGTGTTCCTTTAAAGGCAGCTGATACCTGCATATAGGCATGCACATAGGTTTTGGGGTTGTTCTTGATTTGACCCTATCAGTGCTTGACCTTGACTTTAGCTGATCCCAGCAGAGAAGCCGCTTGGGAACTCCTGAGATCCCAACTGAGCACCTCACCTGCTTTGCCCCCTGGGAGTTAGGGATGTGTATTCTCCCTGTTTGTCCTTATTTCTCCCAGGATGTCACCTTTCTCCTCTCATATCCTGCCTTTTGCAGCTGAGGTAAGGCTTGGTGAGAGTATCCCTGGCCAACTTCAAGGATTTGTGATCACCTTCAGAACAGTCTTTAACACGACTCTGCAGTGGTGACCGTCTCCCTCTGGCAGTCTCAGCTTGGGCAGGGGCCTGATTCAAACCCATTAAAGCCACTCTAAGATCCTCTTTGATTTCAAAGTGCTTCGGATTTAGGCTTCTTTCCATCCAACAGGAGTCCCTTCCAAATCAGCTCCAAGGCACATCAGCTGGATGCTGTGCAAAGGGTTTTCTAGTGTCAGGTTGAGCTCTGTGGGTATTAAAGAGCACAACATCCTACTCGATTTTCAATCAGTCACATTCTGCCAGCAGTTTTATTTTGAAAGAGAGGAGCAGGGAAATGGGAGATAGTGCCTCACGTAAGTGTAGCAGCATGCACCAGTAGAACATAAGGACACCATAATGACATCTTATTAAAACAATCATTGTAATGAAAATTGATTATTTACTCTGTAACCCATTATGCTTTCCCAGAAAGTAGTTTTTGGATATGGTTTACAATTTTCTTTGAACCAGATGTGTCCCTAACTGCAATCATGTTTATAGCTCACAGATGTTGTCACTTTCAAGCCACCAGAGCAGAAGAGAACACCAGGAAGAAAGAAAGGGATGAAAACTGGTCAGGATTACAGGTCTGGTGTCCATGGGAAGGACCAGAGCTCACTTGCATGTGGAAATGTTTGTCTTCCTAAGGACATACTGCTGTCTCCACCCTGTGCCACTGCAGGTGAAATGGAGAAGCAGAAAGAGAGAAGTCCCTAACCTGGTAAGTTTTCTCATTGTACATCAGTATCACATAGCTGTCCTTGAAGCTCCAGTCTCACCCAGGATTTAAAAGAACTGTTGGATTAAGCGGAGAGGAATAACTTCATATACCACACTTAAAACTATTGCTCCCATCTTTGGGAGCATTTATCTCAGAGTCTGGATACAAACAACTGGAAAGCTCACCTGGCTTGGTTGCAGTAGAAATAGATTAATAGATTAATAGATTAATAACTTTCTGAAAGTTCAGCTCTTCTGTAAACAACACAAAGACTCGATCCGAAGTGAAGTTTCCCCATCTCCTAATATGCAGGCAGCTCAGTAATCACAGCCCAGTTGATACCACTGTGCCAAGCAGACCAGATATTCACATACTCTTTCCCAAATGCCTTAGAGAAGAACAAAATGATAGAGGATTTCAGGAAGAAAATGCATCATTCAAGACCCTCGTGAGTCCAGAGAATGACTGCAGGCTGAAGCATTATGAAGCAAGAGAACAGTTAAATTTGCACATTCTGTTTCAATGCACACATATACACATCTCACATGCAGCCCCCAGGGTGGCTGGCGTTGTGACAGGGTAGCAGTTAACCAGAAGAGCTGTCCCTCATCAGCATCAGATTCCTGCCAGCAGGTAACAGATGTCTTTTGCCACCAGGAAAAGTGTGGGTGAGGCAGGGTGAGCACTGCCATTATTCCCAGCTCTGGACCAGGTATCAGCTGCCTGTCTCATTCCTCCCAGGGCAGCTTATACAGGCACTGTCAAAAGGTGAGATTCAAGCCTGCACGGATCCCCACAGCCTGATGAAGCCCTGCATGAACCCATCAGATGGCAGAGCTCAGAGCTGCTCCCTCCTGCTGCCTCAAAGCCTGGCTCACTCTGGAAAGCAGTGCCTGCTGTCAGGCTTTGTGTGCAGAGCCTGATTCTCCTGCTCCGTCTTCCAGCGATCGGAGCAGCTGTGTTCAATCAGATCTGACTCGGAGTGAACTCCTGAGCACACAGATGCTGGCGATGATCTGTGCAATTTCATCATCCATAATTGGCAGCCATACTGCCTAAGGGGCCCTGAGTTCCTGACCAGCACTGCCACTTTCCTGAGCTCCACTCCCTGAAGTGACACGTGCATGTACAAGAGCTGAGCAACAAAAATCTCCCCAAGGTGTCATGGGTTAAGCCCAGCCAGCAGCTCACTCATTCCCTCCCGGTGGGATGTCAGAGAGAATCAGAAGAGTGAGAAAACTTGTGGGTTGAGATAAAGACAGTTTAATAGGTAAAAAATAAGCTGCACATGCAGGCAGAGCAAAACAAGGAATTTATCCAGCACTTCCCTTGGGCAGGCAGGTGTTCAGCCATCCCAGGGTGGCAGGGATCACACCTTGCTGGAGAAGACAAACATCATCACTTTGAACACCTCCACCCCCCTTTCTTCTTCTTTCCCAGTGCTATATGCTTTGCACGATGCCATATGATGTGGGATATCCCTTGGGTCAGCTGGGGTTAGCTGTCCCTGCTGTGTCCCCTCCCAAATCCTTGTGCATCCCCAGCCTCCTTGCTGGTGTGGTAGGCTGAGGAACAGAAAAGACCTTGGCTCTGTCTAAGCTCTGCTCTGCAGTCAAAAAACCATCACTCTATTTTGGTCATACATCTAAAGCACAGCTCTACACCAGCAACTATGAAGAAAATCAGCTTTATCCCAATCAAATCCCATGCACTCAGGTACAAGAATTGGGCATCAAAAAACTGGTCAAGGCTGGCACAGATGACAGAGATTCTGTTTTACCAGGTTATTCCAATTCCAAAGGGCTTTGCAGAGAAGAAAATATATCTTGCTCAAGGCCAAGTCAACCCTGTGCTGGCCATTTTTCACCAGCCATGCTGGGGCCCTAAGTCCCCACTGTCCTGGTTAGCAAAGCCCCAGCCATTCTGAGAGTGTGGCAATGGAAGAAGAGGCCAATTGAGAGCCAGATTCTGGATTTTCACATAAATTCAGGGTAAATCCTAAGTCATTAAAAAAGCTTTCAGATTATGCTGACAATATACTAAAAATTTTAATGGAATTATGTAAAGTTGTGACCAATTTATGAGATAAAATGAATTGGAGAATTTTTTTTCCATGGAGATGGCCCCAGCTGCTGTCTGTTCATGGCCGTGTCGCTGGATTTTTCCCTTACACCTTCTTTTCTCACTGCAGCTGTATCCAGGTTTGCATGAGCTCAGCAAAGCCTTTGGCTGCTGAGCTGCTGCCCTTGCTGCTCTGACAGGTGACCCAGCATTTATTTTTTTCTGTAATCAAGATGACCCTGAAAGTTGCCTGTGGTCGATTTGTAGCTGTGGGAAGCCTTTCCAAGGTGCTTGCAGCCACATGAATCTCAACTCCCTGGCGTGCCTACAGCATTGCTTGAGATTGCAAGCCCCCCTTAATTCTGCCTGCACAGGACTGTGTACCTGAGCTCAAGTAGGACTGGGAGACAGGGTGGTGATAAAATGTGCTGTTATACTGACATGGTTTTTCTCTTCTTCCTGGTGGTAAAAGTAATTGCATTTGGACCTCTCCTATCTACGTTTCCATACACTACATTTCAGAGAGACAGGATGCATGGGGAGATTTCAAAGGGCTGCTCTTCTTCTCTTGCTTTCACTCCCAGTGTGAAGAGTTCTGCAAATCCTACCACAAGCACGGCCCTTGCACCTCAGCTCTTCCTGTGCTTCCTACTGGAAGGCAGAAGAAGCAAGTGTTTAAGTCAGGTGCATTCTCCTACCAGGGACTGAGCCAGCCCTGGCTGAAGGTCTGTTAGGCCTGTTACTGTGAGACTCATTTTGCTTAAAAATTCAATCCCATATTAAAAATAGAGGTCCTTTTATACCATGTGATGCCCATGCATTTGATGTGTGGAATATGTCCTCATGTGAACCCAGTGGCTATTCAAACCTGCAAAGTTTGTTCATTGTGTTCAGCTGAGAGAGCTACAAGAGCCTGTCCCTGGATCCTGCCTGCATGGCTTGCTGCCCTTCCCGAGAGCTCATTAGGCAGTGGAATTGTACATAGGACCTGAGCAAAAGCCCAGTGGAGCCAGTGAATGATTTTCTATTGATCCAAGCTCTTGAGCTGAAGCAGCACAGGCAAAGTAAATTGGGCAAAGCTTCTGATTTCAACCCATCAGAACAATATTTGAATTTCCCTATGTTGCCTCTTTTATTTTCTTTCGTCTTTTTTTGGACTCTGAACGACTTGGTTCAGGTTTTCCCTCTATATATCTCCTTGTATTTCTAAATACTGTTACAAGTGGTGGGGGAGATGAGTGAAAGGCAGAAATCAAGGCAAAATTATGGTAAATGGAGCTTTGTTTAACACAACAGAAAAAAAATGAGTGAACCACAAACTATCATAAGAATAATTACATTATTAAAAGAGTAACAACAAGAAATTGTAATATATCATGCTTTGCTATTAAATAGAATTCTTTATCGGATGAGTTCCTTGTGCTTTGAGTTAAATCTTCCTCACTCACATGGTATGCACAAGGCAGAAATCTTCAGCAAGGCTGTCAAATGGAAACATTAGCTGGGAGTGCAAAACTCACTTCCTCAGGAAATGAGCACTTGTCTTTGGAAAAACCCTGCTTGCTGCATCTGCTGTGGCAAAGCTCCTGCCCATTGAAACAGATAAACAGCTGAGGAAATGAAAGCTTAATTTACCTGAGTTGAGACAGAGAAATTTAGAGCAAAAGAACCTGAATTTCTAAAAAAAGCAGATGTTAAAATCTGGGAGGAAAAAACACAGCTGGAAAAGAAGGAAAAACAAATGTTACATGAATGCTGCATCAACCGCAACATCGTCTTTCTTTTTTGCCCCATTTGCCTGCTGTTCCACTTGCTTGATTTGTTGAACCAGTGACTCTCCACCCTGGAAGTAAACTTGTTTTAAAAGAGGAATTAAAAATGTGTGGGTCTCCTATGGACAACATACACTGGGAACACCAGCAATAGACTGGGAAATGAATGGTTCTCAAGGTGTATGCCAGCTGCCGAGCTTACACTAAACAATGTTCTTAATTAGTGATAATGGGTTGGCAAACCCCTGGAAGTACATAGCCAATTTTTTTTTTATATATATATAATTATGAACACTTAAAGACAATAGCATATTACGAATTATGACTAACAAGGACAAAGCAAATGTCAATTAGAAAATATGGCTCTAATCAACTCCACTTGCCTTAAAGCACAAATCACTGTAAACGTGTTTGTTGTTCAAATGGTAAAAACAGAGCTAGGAAAGGCAGGCAACTGTGCTGTAAAAAGAAAAAGCAGATCTATTCTGCTTCCCAAGCTGAAAGGACAGCACAGAAATTAATGAGGAATTGTGACACATCAAGCAAAGGCACTACCCTCATGGTGCTGCCCTTGGTGAGCAGAATCCACCTGCACAGTCTGAGCAAACCTGTTTTGGGAAGGGGCTGTGGTCTGTGCATCTTTGTCACCACTTGCAAGGCACTTGAAGTGACATCCAGTTGCTTTGATAAATATGGCTAGTGCTGATTTTATACACTTCTGGATGTGCCACTTAATTTTCAGGTGTCTGTTTTAGACATTTTCAGCTATCCTAGATATTAACACGACGCTGGCAGACATGACATAGAGCCCATGGAAAAGCTGTGTCCTCCTGGAGAGGCAGCTGGAAGGCAGATGAGTTATGTGAAGGGAGCCAAACTGCATTAGAGGCCTGTGTTTAGACATATCCAAACCAAGTAATGAGAGACTTTTGGTCCTGTAAATCTGGTGCTGTCCTTGCAACACCACACCTTGCCCAGCTCAGTATGGACTTTCCCACCAGACATTCTCTGCAAGTTGCTTATACATCACAAAGGTGTAAGATAAGAACACAGCTCTGAGCTCAAAACTATGTTCTAGATTCAGAAATGTACTGGCATTTAAAACAGAATTACTTTCTCTGTGGAGGATGTACACTCCGGATGAGGAAGCAAATGGGTACGTTTAAGGGAGGTTGTTACATAGAGGAGGGCTTCCAGGAAGTTACATCTCTGAACTTTCCAAACTTGAACTTCTGTGTGCTTTGTGACACAGAGGGAGCAGAGAGTCCCAGGTTTCAGGAGGAAATTCCGTGATAAAAGTCATTTTGTGGTATCTCTTTAGCTTCTCTTACATTGCTGGCACTCATGAAGATGGGAGATTATTTTTGTGGGGTACTTTTGGGGACACATATATATATTCACACACACATAATTTTTGCCCCTAGCTTTAAAGACAGAGTAGAAAACTATTCCCCGAGAGCACAAAGTAACCATTACCCAAACACTGTTAAATGGAACAGATCAATCTGCAAAGTGAGGAAGGAGATGTCTCCCATCCATCATGATGACACTGCTGAAGGCCAGGATATGGAGGTTTGATTTTGTCTACTCTGACAGCTCTCATTCAGCCAGCAAATCTCTGCCACGTTACACACAGCTCTGAAAGGTAACTGGCAGCATTTACGTGACTTAGAGATGCACAGACTGAAACAAACACAGCGAAGAAATATCACTATATTGGAAAGCAGGGGACACAGAGGGATATGAATTATTTGCCCTTCAGACTATGGGTGCTCAAAACCCATATTCAGAATTTGTGCTGCTCTAACCAATTCAGAAAGCAGAGTCTGTGCTGAGCATATAAATCTTGCCATTATTATCTTATCTTGGTGGTTTCAGGGTGGATTTTCTTGATTCAAGAACCAGAGATGAGTGGTTTCCTCCCTTCTTAAGTAGCACTTTCAGTATTTGCAACCATGAAGGATTAAAACTAGTATTAAGCACCACCAAAAATGCATTTCTTTGAAAAATATCACAAGATAAAAGGAAAGCCAGTTCTCTTGGTAGCCTTACCTTTTTTACTTCTTAAACCTTTTTACCATGGCATGACTGAATACCTCCATCATTGACCACAGCATAATGTACTTTTAAATACAGTAACTTGGGTACTAATCACAACCTGGCTGCTATAACTTGGATTTTGCACTGTCAGAAAATCCTATTTGAAAGGCCTGGCAAATTCAGTCAGGGCCTGAGCTCTGTGCTGGCTGACCTAGGTAATTGTCACAGCAACCTGGAGAGCTGAGGGACAGCTCAATTGACTTGACGTCATGACCAGGCTGACAGGGTGGGTGTACAGCTTCAGCATGAAAAGTCATTCTTTAACATTTAGAAATGTAGATTTAATTGGCTGGTAACAGTTTCCACATGTCCCATGGGAAACTGCAGATAAATTTCTGAGTTAAGTGACACGATGACCTCTGGGAATGGCAGACAATTTATATTATACAGAGATTTGGAGGTTCAGTACTGCCCAGTGTACTGTCAGCTCTGGCTGTAGATCAGCGCTTTAAGTCTGTTCATGGGCAGCTCATGGACTTTGCAGTGAGAATGGAAGATAAACCAGTCCTGAGCCTCTTGTCTGGGGCATCTTTTCATCATCTCCTCTTGTGCCTGGGTGCATTATCCATGTCTACAGAGCATGTTTGCATTGGAGAGCTCCTTGCAGAGATTCCCAAGATCACCACACCCAAGCTGTTGCTGAAGCAGGACACTTCATAATCACCTCGGCAGTTCTTTACCCCAACAAATTAGGCCTGTTGAGAGGCAGCTGATTGTGAGCCTGAGAACACTTGGGGGTTACACCACTCTCCACATCACAGCTAGAGTCTGCACTGTGTGTGTGTGCCCCAGCCCCTCGGTGCTGTCTCTCTTCCCATGGAAGATTTTTGTGTAGCTCCAAGCAAAAATACAGTATGATCACCAGGGTGTCTAATAGAATCATGGAATCATCTAGGCTGGAAAAGATCTTTAAGATCATTGAGTCCAACTCTAAAATAACTTGCAGGAAACTATAGAATCAGGGCAGATATAAGTTGGTCCAGAAAGAGCTTTGTGAAATGGTTGCTCACATCCAGACCAGGCCAGAGGAGCTCAAGGATTAAGAATTTCTCTGATGCTGACACTCAGTTTTCTCTTCTGGGTGAATGTATGTTGATAGCTGGCATGTACACATTTCTCTTAAACATTCCAATTAGCATTTCAACTAGACTTGGAAATCTCTCAAGTTCAAGTGGTGTGTTACAACACAACCATGTTTTCCAAAACCTTCAAGACAAAGTGTAAAATATCTTTAAAGCAAAGAGACATTGTCAAGTTGTCCTGTTTTCACACTGACCAGTGGTTAACCATTGTATCTATGTACCTTTTACATAGAAAAATAAAGATAAATAGTTTGAATAATGAAATTTAAGGCATTTTTCTAGCTGAAACATCCCTCCAGCCTGCACAACACCCAAAGGAGGGCGGAGACTGAAGCACACATTTTGGCTCTATGTGTTGCTGCTGGGTGAAAATGAAAAAAAACAATTACAGATATTCTGGCTGCAAAGATTATTCTGAGGTCAATTCCTGCCCCTAGACTGCTCTGCAGTTCTATTGCGTTCTGTTGTAATTGCTTAAATGTAATTGAGAATGAAAGTAGGACCTTTAAACCCTTTTATTTTTCAGTTTTTCACTGTTTTGTTTGTGCTTCTGCTGCCAAAAAACATCATGAACTGATGAAAAAACTAGCAACTCTGAAACACGAGGAAAATTGAAGTGAAAAAAATTGGAATATAAATGGAATAAATGGCCATCTTTTTCAGCAATGCACTTTATAATTTAGTTATTATAGTTATATATATTAATAATAAATTACTACATTATTATATTATAGTTATTATAACAGAAACCAATGGTGTAACATGTGAATTGCTGTATATGTGTATTGCTATATATGGTTTCATAAAAAGACAGAAAGTTGAGGTTTGTGCTACCTCTTAAACAAATAAGAAATTTAACTGCCTCAGTAATGTTTGGAAATTCGAGATAAAGCCAAAGTCCCATATCTTATGTTAACAAATTACTGACTCCTAACACTGGCCTGCATAGCCTTTTGTACAATTAGTGACAAATTTGGGGCCTGTGACATATTTAGTGCATGGAAAATAGAACGAGTCTGTATGATGGATGATGACTGGGTAATGATTGTAAGTAATGGTCTATTTGTACATCTGAACAAAGCAGAGAAAGCAATTAGCCCTTCCCCTAAGCCCTCCATCACTGACAGGCTGTCATGCTTCTTCAGCTTCCCTGGGATGGAGGAGTGGAGAGGAGAAAAGGAGGTGCTGGGTAAAATGACAGAAGGTAGAAAGGGAGGAGAGCAGAGTAGGTTGTTCCTGAAACCCAGTCAGGGTGACTTGGGTGCCCTTCTTCTTCTGTCTCAGTGGAGTCTTTTTCCCACCCAGATTCATCACTGGACATGCTGTCCATCCACTAGTCCTTTCCCTGGCTCCTTGGCAGTCAGCATGTCTGATCCAAGTGTCTCACCCTAGACAATCTCATTCCAGCACTTCTTTCTCCCTCCTGGCCCTCGTGCACTTGCTCATGCCCTACATCATAGATAATTGTGTGGGAAAAGCAGCTCAGTGCTGAGGAGCCAGCCTTTTCTTCCCTCCACTTCTCCCAAAAAAAAGAAAAAAATAAATACGAGGAAAAAGAAAAAAAATGAAGTGTTAGAAAAGAAATAGGGAAAAGAGCAAAGAACTTTGTTATGGTAAAACACAGATCAACCCTGCACATTTGAGTAGACTGTGCAAAACTTTTCTAGAAAGAGGAAAATGTTCAAAGGGAAGGAAAATTTGATTTGAGGAAACGAACAACAGCTAAGGAGATTAGTGTTCATCAAGCTGCTTGGGTAGAAGAAACAGTGAAGGGGGAATTACGGAAGACTTATAAAATTATGAATCCCAGTGTGTTGGTGATGAGAGAAAAATTATTTGCAGCCCCTGCCAGTTGACAGCTAGGGGTTATCAAATAAATCAGCTGGCAAGTCCACACCAAAGCAATCAAAGCAGGATATTACTTCAGACATTGCACTCATCTGGGAAACTCTCCACTCTTGCTATCTCCCTGTCTAACTTTCCTTTTCCATTCTTCCCTACTGTTCTGGTGATATTATTTTCTCTTTCAACTCCATACCTCTGCACACCTCAGAAATCCTCAGCACAATATTGTCCTCATGCACATCCATTGGAGCTCCCAATTTCATCACTGCAGCTAGCTGGCTTTTACTCTCCTACTAACTGGCACTGGTATAAGGCAGTATCTATGAAAGCTCTCCCTTCCATCCTGAAAGCCAAATCCATGAGCTGTGTCATTCCCTAGACATTGTAAATGCAGAAGATACTGACCTGCAGTCAGCAGCTGACACGAGATTCAAATCAACTTCGCCCTTCTTCTCAGCCTAGGAGGGGAAGTGGATTTGGTTGATGTGAGTTTCCTCCTGAAATGAGCCTTGCTGCAGATCAGGAAGTGCCAGACCAGGATTCAGGTATTTCAAGTATCTTGTCTGTCATCCTGCTCTGTTGTCTCCAAGTATATCAGCAGCTTTCTCTGGGTCACTGGGATGTCATCACAGCCCATTAATTCTGCAAATGTGCTCATCTCAGTATACAAAGGGGCAGAAACTCCAGGGGCAGTTTCTGGTAGTTTTTCCACCTGGAAGTGGAGAAGGCACAGAGAGTGAGACTGGCACAAAAATGTACCAGAGGCATTTGCAGGTATTTATGCTTCTGTCCCTCAAAACAGCATGGAAAACAACCTTCTTTAATCTTTAGTAAAGAGCAAATTCGGTGAGGGCTTCACAGGGAAATACAAAATACTGAAGGATATAATGGAAACAATGATACATTTGACCCCAGGTCAAACAGAAGAGAGAAAGAATAGGCTACAGATAAGAAAGCTGCAGGTAGGAGGGAGTGAGGGAAAAGCAGAGGGCCAGGGGAAACAAACTAGAAAAATACTTTCTTTGTTCTTGAGCTTTAATTTCTGTATGCCTGGTTGAACTTTTCTATGAAGATTGCTGTGCATGGTTTAGATTTGGGTGTGTTTGAGTGTGGTTTTGTTTGTTTAAAGGAATAAAGCCATTTCTATAAAGTGGTTGATGAACAGGAGAGGTTTTTTGAGTATATCTAATACTTATTTGAATAGGGGAATTCCTTGAATTTATATACAATAAATGACATATTGCATAAAGCTGCTGTGGATTACAACAATTTAGCATGATTTCACTAGAGAAATGGCCACTGAACTCCTTCAGATGCTTTAACATCTATGCATAGGATGTTTTACAATGTTAATTTTTTTTTCAGTCAAAACATTTTCAATTCTGAGATTATCGCACCTGCCACACAGTGTATTTCCCTGCCCTTTTGGCAGTGTGATATGGATTAAGTTTTATTTAAAGGAGTGGAAAGACTCAAAAACCAGTTTCATTGTAATAATTTATGAATTGTCATGTTGATTTTCCCTCCCTAGCACAGTGAAAGAGTTAAAATCGCAAAATCTACCTGCACTAATGTTTGTCAGATCTTGATGTCTTTTTGGGTGGCTGCAGGGTCAGCAGCTGCAGGTGACATTGACAGGTCCTGGGTGAAGCAGTTGGGTTGTGCCAGGGATGGACTTGGCAGCAGCCACAGGCAGCAATGAGCTTGTTAAAAGGAGATGATTCTGTTCCCACTGAGGACTGGGCAGGAACTCAGGGTTCCCCTCTCAGGGAGGTAGAAGGTGCTGGTGGCAGGACTGTTGTCTGCTTATTGCTTCTGAGAGAGACTTTACTGTGTTCCTTAGAGCTTATGATACCACTTTAACCTCTAATCTGAGAAAAACCCCACAATCCACCCATTGGCCCTGCCAGCTCACTTGCTTCCCACAGCCGTGTCCTTGATCACCCTCACCATACTCAACTGGCTCAGTGCAGAAAGAACTGGGCAAAAATCCCTCATAATTGGGTTTACAACAGTTCAGTGAGCTAACTCTAATGGTCCCTCCTGGCCTTTGTGTTAGTGATTCTTTGAACATTCTCCCCTACTGTTATGAGCAAACAAGACTGGAAGAGATAGGGCTGGAAACAAGGAGATCCTCCATTCTATTCAGCTCACAGACCATGAGGTCAGCCTTTTCTCACTGTCTATTTACGTAATGGTAGAATTGTATTTAATCTATTCTGCAGACTAGGAAGGGAAAGTCCTGCTGGAGTCTTTCTTCAGTTTATTTCTCCTTTTAGCTTTGTCCAGCTCTTTATGCTCAAACCTATTAGGTGATTCTAGTGAACTAAAGATCAGTGATTCTGAAATCCTTTTCTCAAAAACCTAAGCCTTTCTGTTGCCCTTTTTTCCCATTTTCAACAGCAATTAAAGGAAAAAATGTCCCCTTATTATATTCCATCAGCTGCTTAATCATGAGTTGATATCCTGACTTACAGTGGGAGGCTTTTAAAAAATACTAAACTCATTATTCCCTGATCTAGTGATTTATATCATGATCCTTCACAGGAAGAAAATGCACCAAGGTTGCAAAGTGGGAGAATGAAATCAAGAGCACATTGTAATAAATTGAGCAAATGGTACCCTAAATGATAAAAACTGCAGTCAGGAGGAAGGAAAATATCAGGGCTGTGCGAAATATGCCAATTTATGTTTTCATGATTTTGACAGATCAAAAACTATGAGCTTTTATTTGAGGTGGGTTTGCTTTCTAAGGGATCTCACTGAAGCCATAGCATCTGACAGAGCCCATGTATAGCTGAAAAGAGAAGAGAAATGTCTGGTGATCTTACCAGGTGCATCTATTTACTGCTCAGACTTGCCATTCTCAGCAAGTCCTGAGATGTTCTTGATTGCTCTTTCTGGAGCTGAATAACATCCAATGGTTCTTTCTTCTAAAGGCTTCAGGTGACAAACAGAGTCTCATTCATCCATCTGAAGGCACCTGTTTCAGACAGATCATTTTTTCAAGCATGGCCTTTCTATCTACCACACATTCAACAGCCCAAATTTTGGCAATCTTCCTCCAAGTTCTGCCCATGGTGGGTACTACTGAAGATCAGAGACAGGCAGTCTTTGAGGAAAATAAATATTCTGGCATTAACGTCCTCCTTTAACCTGTTCAGAGGGTGTGGACCTGGTGCTGTACTTTCCAAACTGGAAACTCTTCAACATTCTTGTGGTATAATGGTGAGTAACCAAAATTCCTGGATGCTCTTTACACACACTGTGTCTGCCAAAGGGCCCTCAAAGAGGCAATTTACCCTTTCACAGCTGCAGGCTGGCTGCAGTCACAGTCAGCATTGGAAAAGGAAAGCTGTTCTGAGCAATGAAATACAGAATAGCTAACAGTGCCTAACAGTGCCCATCTCTACTGCATTTCACACAAACCGGGCTGATGTGACTTCAAAGACCTTAAAAAATGCCCTGAGGTGCAATGCATTTATCAGGTGTTTCACAGGATCAGTCTCTTCTCTCAACTCTTTGGAGTTTTCCTGGCATGAGATTATAATAGAACAAACCCCATCTTGCCTATGCGTGTTAAGATCAGCTAAATTAATTTCTCTTAGTAAAGACAGCTATTACTTTGCCATTTGCCTCTTGATTTTTATATCCTGTAAAATCCAACGTGTAGGGCAGTTCTGTGCATACAAAAAAATATCAGCTGAAGTTTGCTGTTTAAAATATGTAGGAAACCTCTGTGGAAATAGGTCTCACATTTTCCCACAACAATTTATCTAACCTTACTGCTGGTAAATCTTCAGGGAAATACTTTCTTCATTTCAGTTTCTTTAAAAGGAAAGTTTTAGCTGTTTCCACTTTCATTCATTCTTAGTTAATCTTGTTGTAAGAGCAATAGCAAAGTTCATGCTCAGGCTAAAACCAATCCAGGGAAGTACTTAACAATGTGAAATGCCCTACTGACTTCCAGAGGGACTGAATGTTTCAGCTTGTGCATGCACTTAAGTGCATTGCTGCTGGGGAGCTTCTGATCTCTAAATCTGAAAATGTGACCACAGAATATATCCCAGGTGGGTGTCAACTTGGCTCCTAGGGAAGCAGGAGAAAGGAAAGTGGTGCATAATCTCAGGAGAGTTGTGGGCACTCAGCTGCAGAGATCCAGACACCAACAGAGGGTCTCTGAGAGGAGACTGCCATGGATGCCTCTGTGACATCAAGAAATGTGAGTGCCCTGCTCTGTGCCCTGCCTGCCCATGGGACACTGCAGCAGAGAGAGCAGAGGCTTAGGACTGCAAAGTCCAGAGTATCTGTGCAAAGCCAGAGTCACCAGAGGACTGAGATAATACACAGATCATGAGGTGCAGACACGCAGCCTCTTCCCATGACCTTCCTCTGTAGGAGGGCAGGGCAGCACCAGCCCTGGCTGTGGCAGAGCTCTCTGCAGCTCTTTGCAAAGGTGTGAGGCTGCCAGAGCCCCTGGGCTGGTGCCAGTGTCAGCACAGGGAGCTGTGGTGGTTGGAGGCTGCCACACAGACCCGCCTGGCTTCTCTGGGCTCGGGGGGTACAGTGCACTTTTGTTATGTAACCAAAGCTTTTTTATGCAACTGCTCCTCCAGTGCTGCCCAGCGAGATCCGATTATTATGGAGGATGAAAAACATTGTTATTTTTAACAGCTGGATCAAGGCTCAACAGGCTTAAAAGGATATTCAGAAGCAGCTGCTTCTGTAAGGCTTTCAAGTCAGTGGTGACCACTGCACAAACTGTTTGCCTGTGTTTTGGACACTCTTTTCCATGACATTTGTGTTGCCTTGCAGCTGTAAATAAAAAGGTTGAGTCCTTTTCCCATAAATGTTGTAAACTACTTGTTGCTGTTCATCCAGGCAGTGGAACAACAGCTTTCCAAAGGGTTTCTCTCCATGAGATTAGGAAACATAAAATAAGGCCAGTGCTTCTAGAAGGCAATATCTCAAACTATAGCCTACTATTCACACAAAGGACATCTATCCCTAAGCACCTATTTGTAATATCTCATACATTTTTCAATATTAGAATCCTGTATCTAACACTCAAATAATTCTTCATTTCCAAGGGTTTGAAATACTTCTTTATTAAAGGAAGTCAGAGAGTGAGACTATTCCAACAGTGGCATACCTGATGCTCATCTCTGTGCTTTGACAGTGGTAAATATACTGCAAGCCATTACAGTGCAACTTTTGAGCAGAAGGTGTCTGGGCTTTTGAGGAAAGATAAAAGGAAGAAAGTGGTTTGTTCCTCTCATCCCCAAACAAAAGCAGAATTTTTATCATAGTTTAGTTACTCAACTTCCTGTTTCCCCCTGTCCCCCCCCCCAAAAAAAGAAAAAAACCAACAAACCAAAACCCTGAAATGGTCAGGTAAATTTTCATTTTTGTTCTAATGCAGATGCACAAAACTCAGACCTCAGTCTTCCTGAGGTTTTCAGAGCTGGGGTAGCAGTTTGTTCCACTCTAAAGGCAAGTATAGGCTGAGATCTCCCATGCCTTGGATGCCCACACTGTTAGAAGAGAGTGGACTGTCTTTCTTCTCTGGTGCTAGATGGAACAGGGAAGGATCTTAATTTTTAGATCAGTCATTTTAAGCATCCTAAATCTCAAACTAATCAAGTTTATTATGCAGATTATTTATAGCTTTACAGGCTGAAGTTCCATTGATTTTCTGTACCTTCTCAGGCCAGCAGAAGGTGTCTGACAAGTGTTGGACAGTCAGAGCATGTTGTGAGTCTTTATGATTCACTGAGCATTTGGAAATGGTTCCAGATGTGTTTCTGTAAAACGTTCTTCTGCAACCTGAACTAACAAAGCTTCAACTAACTGGAGGAAGCAAATCTAAGTTCTCTTACTGCCTATGCCAAAAAACCATATTTTTCATCAGAGGATGATTTCTTTCACCTCAAACATTTATTTCAAAATGGAGCAGTAAATCAAAGACATGATTTATTGTAGTGACCATATCCAATTGGCAAAGACTAGGTACAAATTTAATTCTCAATAGCTGAAGAAAATTAAAATCAACCTTACCTGGCAAGTGAAAAGATGCTCTCAGGGGTTTTAAACAAGAAGAAAAATGCATAAAAATCAAATTTTGTCCTGTGTTGCATGTTGCATTAGGTTGAAATGCAGTGCACTAGGTGAGCTGAAAGATGATCAAGAAACAAAGAATGATTCCTTGGCGGGATTATCTTGATGTTGATCACACAGCTCTGTTAGTCAGGATGTGCAACATTGTGATAGAAAGACTGAGAGTGGTGGAACTGGAAGATGGCTGCACCAGAAGGAGCATAAAGCAGGGACAGGGCTCTCAGAATGTTTAGGGGACACAGCAGTCAGCAAGACCCCAGCACATTGCCTCCAGCTGCACAACACACCCAGACCCAGGGATAGAGAATGACCTGATGATTCCCACTGCTGGGACAGAATGGAGACACCAATCACTGACAGACCCAAAGGAATACAAAAATACACATTGGAAATCTATACACCCTGAGAGAATTGTGAGAGACACAAAAAAGACCTAACAGATGTTAACAGGTGTTATGGACCCTGGATCTCACAGGTCAACAGAAGTGTTGCTGCTGGGCTGATGCTGGTCACCTCAAACATGCTGCTGCTCATCAGCATAAGACTGGGAGCATGAATCAGTGACAATATTTTTTTCATTCAGTTTGAATTTTAAGAAAAATCACCTTTTCTTATTGTGAGGTCGTGAAGGCCAGGACTATATATGGCATGAATACTTTCAGCACATGTTGATAAATAGTTGTGACATTCATTTATATGTAGACCGCATGCCAATTGTCAATGTGGAGCAGGAGCTATTTCTTCTTCAAAGAAGCATGATGCATGCTCTGTGCTTTGTTTCTGTGATCTCAGAAGTATCCATTTATTGTGATTTAACCACAGCGGGCAGCTCAGCCCCACACAGACACTTGCTCAGCCTGCCCTGCTGGGATGGGGGAGAGAATCGCAAGGGTAAACGTGACAAAACTCTTGGGCTGAAATAAAGGCAGTTTAATAGGTAAAAGCCATGCACACAAACAAAACAGACCCAGGAATCTACCCAGTACTTCCCATGGGCAAGCCAGTGTTCAGCCACCTCCAAGACAGCAGAGCTCCATCACATGTGATTGAGATTTGGGGAGACAAATGGCATCACTCTGTACATCCCCCCTTGTTTATTCTTTCTCAGCTTTATGCACTGAACATGACATCATATAGTGTGGCCTGTCCCTTGGCCAGTTGGGGTCAGCTGTCCTCTCTGTGCCCCCTCCCAACCCCTTGTGCACCCCCAGTCTCCTCACTGGTGGGGTGGAGTGAGGAGCAGGAAAGGCCTCGGCTCTGTGTCAGCACTGCTCAGCAGCAAAAAGACTTTTTGTCTTATCTCAGAAATAAAGATACAATGCCTGGAAATGACTGATGCAAGCTGTTATTAAGGGAGATTTATTCATGCATTTCAGCAGAGTTAGATGGTGATGAAGTTGAAGCTAATTCAATCTTGTAATTGCAGATAGCTGTCGTTTCAGGAACAGTATCATCCAAAAGATCTGGTCTGTATCATCTTGATGTTTACAAATAAACAATGAAGTGGAAATTAAACTCTGGCTAAAATAAAATTAGAAGAAGTCACCTCCTGTGGTGCAGTGAACACACAACGCTGATCATCAGCAAATGATTTCTACTTTGGTAACTTTGCTCAAATAAGTAGTTCCAAAATAGCACCGAGCCTTATTTGTACATTGCAGATCATTTCATTGTACAATATTATGTTCTTCAAGCTGCAAACAAAACTGATTCACATGCTTAAAATAGTAAAATTACCCTTAAAGCAATGACATTTCATTCAGGATTTATCAAAGCAGTTTTTTAATCCAAATGGCATACCCCATCTTACTGTTGTTTGCCATTAAGGAATATAGAGATGATACTATGAAAAATGCTTGTATTTGAAATAATTTTTTTATTCAACAGAATTGTCTGCAATTTCCTCTAGACTGCAAATTCATTTACTTGTAAAAGGAGGCACTATGGTAGAATATGATGCATAATATTTTTATGGTTTCAAAAGAGTGATACCAGTTAACACCAGCTGAAGACCCCGTCTTGGATAGGCTCTGTTCAATGAAATTTTCCACAACTCTAATATCTTTCCCATTTGAACCAAAAATAAGCCACAAGAAAAAAAAAAAATCTGTATATTTTGTTAGATCCCAAACATCTGGAGCCAGAGTGACAGATTGTGAGTTACCTGGCTTCCATCCTTCATGGCTTCTGTGTTCGTGCAAGAATCACAATTTCTGAAGGATTTATTGAGTAAGAATGCCCTCACCATCTACAGAGGGTTATCAATCTCAACTTTTACATGAGGCCTTCTGTTATAACTGCTTCTCCTTCTATTTTCAGTTTATATGCAGGGAACCATAAAATCAGATGCTGGCGTCCTCAAGTTCATCTTCTTTGACCAGAGTGTCCTTCAAATTTGCAAAGTGCAGTTGAATAGATTTCTGTGAGATTTCCTGTAGGGCTTAGAGTAATTGGGAAACGTTTTGACTAAACTTCCTCTCTGCTGCTCCCAGGGTGCAAAGCAAGAAAAAATTGACTTAGATGGAAGGAAAGCCCCTAGACAGAAGATGATCCCCAAGCTGTGACACTATTTCCCTTAACTAAAACCAGTCTCTTCTGCCTAAGCTGGTTATTCTGTAGTGCCCCAGGAAGATCCAGCAACTATTGTATAGACAGTTGAAGGTACAATTCCTTTTTTCCTAAAAAGGGAGCCAAAACAATGCAGAGCAATCAATATCCCAAAAGTACTTGCTTCTCTATAAAGACTGTAAAGACAGCTCAAGTTGACCATTCCAAATGAACAAACCTACATGGAAAATGTATAAAGGAAGGTAAGATAAATGCTAGCTGTGACATTATGGATCAATTAACCCACATTCCAGATTTTTCTTACCTTTGGAAATGGAAGTGGCAAGGAAGAGTGCAGGACTAAATTCCTCCTAGGCACTGTACAGCTGAGGAGAGGACCTGCTTTCTTCAAAGCCTAGATGTGATTTATCTAAGGCAGAGAAAAATCAGGAAGAATAAACAAAGAAGTGGAGAGATAAAGCAATTATCCCAACAAATTGTGGGCTCCTCTGCCTATGCACTAATGGTGGAATATGACCTATGGAATAACAAACTTGTCTAATTTCTATGTTTAATTTCTATGTTTGTTTAGGAGTGATTTGCTTAATGTTGTTGTCTTAAACTTTATGAAATGCCAAGTGTTTCAGGCTGGCACAACAAAAGTTAAATTAAAAATAAATAGATTTTGCCCAATGTGGCTGCTCATCTTGATGCTGTATCCTGGAAAAGCTGTGAAGAAGCAACAAGATCATTCACCCCCAGTATGCATTTAAATAAGAAAGTTGCCATATACTTATTTTTCATTTCATATTGTACCCAACTCTGAAATACAATTCATGAAGGAGTCACAGAACTACCTACAAAACATCAGGATTATAGTTTGGTGACATAAACATATTTTATTTTTATTCTTCTAGATAGTGAAGCCTAAGGACATGACTAGTCAAAAAATATGACTTTCCAAGAGAAGAGACTGTATAACTGTTTGGATTTGGTGTGTGAAGTATGCAGAATGTAATGCTTCAAGAATATTACAACGTAAAGAAGACCAAGGTCAATGTCAGCAGATGTTGATGCCTTCTCCTAGAAAAGGAAGAGTTGGGCATCCCAGATGGCAAAGACCTTAAAAGGAAGAACTGCAAGCACAGGCAGTTGTGAGTGAGCATTATTTCACTAAAGGCAGAAATACTAATGAGAAGGGAAAGGGGTTTTTCCTTTCTTGTGGAGCTGTAACCTTTATTCCAAATGGTCTGTTATTATTTTCAAAATTTATTTTTGCTTTTTGTGAGGGCTGGAAACTCTCTGGAAACTTAGACTTGGCATTGTGAGCTGACAGAATGCTTGGGAAAACTGGGAAACGCAGCAACACAAGGTTCCTTTTAGACCTGACAGCAAGTTGTCTGATCTGCATTCATTCCAACATCCCACAATGACACAGATTATATCTGTCCCAAAGGATTTAGCTTCATGGGTGCTCTTGTTTTCAAGGAACTAAATATTCAAATGCCTTTGAGGATCTGGACTGTTCTGAACATTTAGCAATTTTTATATAACACTGTGCATTCATGACATTTAAACTTCATTAGCATTCACACAAGTCACATCTTGTCTATAGGGGTTATGCAGGAAGACTTTAAAGATTGTCATCAAACACTTTCAGCTGCAGGTCTGGTTAAAATCAAGTGGTCTCAATGACACCTTTTTGTGCTTAATCAGAAGAGGGAATGTGGTCACTGTTCACTAGGGTTGAGTGAGATCATCATGGTGCCAACCCACAGCACTGGTGAGCTGAACTGCAAAATGCAAGCTGAGGGTGCTGGAGGTACCCCAGGGGTTTGCCCTCAGTGCCTGCTGGCTTTGCTGAGCACATGGGAGAGGGAGGGAAGAGCCATCACAAAACTGGCAGAGAGGGTAACACAGGGAAGGGAAGCTCTCCAGGGGTAGGGGAGAGAGAGCAGAGAGGCTTGGCTGCTCTGGGGCATTAAATTCAGCGGGAAGGTTGGCATCAATTACTGTAACAAGAAAACTCTTCCTGTTGATTCCTGCTCTGTTCAGGGTACCAGCATGATGCTAGTATATTTAGGTTGTCTCTTTAGACCCTGTGCTTAACCAGTAAACAGTGAAAGCTTCCTCCAGGACAATTTTCAGAGCAGGGACTTAACAAAGCTGCACTGGTGACTTCCCTCAGTCTTTAATCTGAGAAAAACCTCAGGCTACTATTTTCAGGCTCCCACTGTTCCCAGCTTAGCATAACTCCATTTCCTGCACCATGAAAGCTGAAGTGATGATATTTCTCTCTCTTGGAGCAGTGTCTACTTTATAAATGTTTTGGAGGTGCAGGTACTATGGTAACGAGCACTACAGTCAGTGCCTAAAGAGGAATTTACATCACCAGAGATGCTGTCTTTGAACAGCTTGACACATCTGTTCATGAACAGCAATCTGATTCTGTGTCAGCCCACAGGAAAACTCAGCTGAGCTGCAGCTGGATCAGACAATGCAGTTGTGTAGAGATTTCAGAAGTAATCTAAGGCAGAGCCATGTAAAATGTAAGTGAGAATGAGAAAATACCCAGAGGTTTTAGAAGGCAGCAATATTTATTAGGAGCTTGAAGTTATCTATTCTAAGCAAAGTACTAGGAAAAGCAAAACTTGTGTATAGCACATAAGCAGCAATAAAAGCTCACTCCAAACTGAGAGGATTAATGCTCTCCTAATCCTGTCACTCTTCAAGGAATTTTGAAATATTGGCAACTTCTGGTAATCGAATTTTCCCGAGAAACCAAAAACAAACAAACAAAACCACTAAACCCTGCCTAGCTTCAGACAACATTAAGTATGCCAGGAAGAAATCATAAAATCAAATTAAATTTTGGAATAAGCTGTCTGAAACTTGCAAGTCTGCCTTGAGTTAACTGTAATTACTGAAATCCCTTTGCCACGTATAGCCGTAAAACGTCACATAGTTTTCTTTCTTTAGTGAGTTCCACTGACTTTAACTCATACATTTTCTGGAAGAAAATGAAAGGTTTTGAAGCCATGACAAAATATTCTTTGATGCAATTCCAGTAAACAGAGAAAAAGCCAGAGACAATGAAAAAAAGAGAACAAAACAATCATAATTGAAGAGAAGAAGCAAAGAAATTGAAGGAATAAAATAGGCAGATAAAAAAGAGGAAAAAATGCAAGAAGAGAGAGTAGAAAAAAACATATTTTCAAAATTAAAAGCTACAGAAAAGCAATTAATAAAATGCAGTTAAGCAAGAAGTAGAAAACCTGTTCTTTCACTTGGCAAAAAGAATAGATACACTAAGCTACTGTTCTGCTGCAATTGGGAAAAAAATACTAGGAAAGTATGGATATAAAGAGATCTGTAATTTGATTTTTACATTAAAAACATGATGTAAAAATACAGAGGGAAACATTCTTATTTCAAATATTTATACCAAAGAGATCTATTTCATGGAAAAGCAACTGTTCACATATGGAGAATTAGAAAGATAAAGACTTGTGCTAGCTAAAATAAGGACAACCAAAAAACGAAACAGAGATACAAAAGGGAGCAGAACCACATGGTTAACTTTACCATCCAGATATTCTCAGTGGTGATGTATTGACAATATGGTAATGTGGCTTTTATTGCAGTCCCAGTGGATAAGAGCTCTGTGCAGGGAGGAAGATGTTGTGGAATGCTCAGCTGCTGTGCCACCTGTGCAGCCCCTCAGGTTTAACAGATGGAGCTGGGGGAATTCTGATGATTAAACTGGGAAAGGGCCTATATGCATTTTTTAAGGTATCGCCAAATCCCAGTCTGGATAATTACAATGAGTGAAATGTAAATAAAAAGTAAAATTGTAACAGTGACAAATTCTCTTTTTGAATGGTTAAAGAGGATCCTAAGAAAGTCCCTACTAAGCTCTTAATATGCAATCAAGAGTCACTGTCAATAAAGAAATTTCACAAATACACTTAAAATTTATCAGATCTTGGTATTTTTAAATCGTGTAATTATATTACTGACTTCCTGAACACAATTAAAATTTATCAATCCAGTGAGTAATAGAATTTAAATATTTAGAATTTAAAGTGACCTATGCTTTCCCTCTACCACTAGCTGTATTTAGAGATAAAAAGAATAGGAATTGATATGAAGCATTATTTAGATGAATGGAATGGCCTTGCACCACATTAGGATACACAGGACACATCATCTGAAGATTCTGGCTGCCTTTAATCACTCATGGACCTCCTCTGTTCCGTAGATAGGCAATAGAAAGAAAGAAAGAAAGCAGCATTTCTCAAGGCAATTCAGCAGCCTGAAGATCTCAGCTGCCCTCTGAAGACACCTGTCCCTTTTCGTTCACCAAAGGTGTACTTTGGAACAACAACAGGAACAAAAGCACACATGGGCAAATCTGAGCTTTGAGCAAAAGGAGGCAAACTCCTTCTCTGATTGCTGCAAAGTCTGTGTGGTCCCTGAGTGCTGGATCATGACAAATGGGAAGCCTAACATATTTAGAATGAGTTGGCAATCAACCTTTTGTGTGTATAACTTTCCCTAGGCCTGTAGCTGTAGGAGTGCTCAAGATAAAGAATGACATATTTGTGGGTGCAGTGCCTTGGGGGGCTCTAAATTGACCTAAGGGCAACTTCTAATTGGGATGAACCTATTCCTCCTTTGTCTTGAAACAAGGACTCTGTTTTTCTTCTCTGAGGCCCTCACACTCTAACATTCTGTAGTTTAACAATAGCCCTTACTGTTGAGGGGTTTACTATGTCATAATTTGGCCGTGGTAAAAGTGGAATGCATAATCCACTACAGTCTGTTGTTTCACTCTAGAGTGCCAAAACAAAGCTTGGATTGTGGTCAGGCTAAAGGCTCAGACCCGGATACCTTCTCAGAACTGAGTAAGTGCCCATGTAAGCAAACAGGAGATATGTACTCAGCTTTTTGGAAATATGGGGCAGAGGGCAGGAGTGAAAACTGACTTATTCTGTGTTCCCCTTGATCATCCCTATCTCTGTTCCTTCTTGTTTTGTTTGTCTTTCTTTATGTTTTGGCATAAGAGTGAATCAATTTCCATTCCTAGGCCCTCAAAAGGGAGCACGTTCTCCCTGACAGAGAGAACCAACTCAGCCAGGACATATTCCAGCAAATTCCAATTAATGTTGAAGTCCAATTAATATTGGAATTCCAATTAACATTTCCAGATGGAGATAACGGATCTGAATAAACACGTGAACATGCTGCTTTTGATTGCAGTTCACAATTAAGCTTCTTAATAATGTTCATGAAGAAATTTTGGGGTGAGTGGAAGAGAGTGAGATAGTACCTGTTAGAAATATGAAATCAGCTGCATAATGGGGTGCAATTCTCCATTCAAAGTAGATCTCATTTTGCCAAAGCCATTTTTATTTTTTCATATTCATTCTTGCCTTTCGCCACTCATTTCTTCCCCCTATTTCCAATGAAAAATTGTGAGAATAGAGTCAAACCAATACATATGATTTTTCTTTGATGGTTTCAAAGGCAAAACAAGAACATACATATTTTCAAGTGACACTCTGCTGTGACTAAAGGATTTGTCATCTGCTGGGGGTGCTAATTAGAGGTAATTTCATTAAGATTTACCTGCCAATGTATTCTGTCTTCCAAAATATCACACCTGTTTACTTTGGGAATCTCACAGTTTTGTGAATATAGAGACACTGGGAATGAGGGTAAGATGTGGTGGCTCTCTGCTCAGGATGGCACTATCAGTAACACTTGCCTTTGTCACTTATCTTTGAACAGGACTGTGAAAATTCTAAAAGCCTTAAAAAACAAACAAAGAAGCAAACAAAAGAACAGGAATAAAACAAGCCTGAGAAAAACAAATTATCTGGATATCTGAGCAGAAAGAGTAGACTGTGGAGATTCCAGAGTGTGGCCAAATTACATCACTATTAACTGTGGCAGGATTCCAGAAGCAACAAAACCAACCAGACAAAGTTCAGTGGATTCAATCAAAGGGAAGAAATTAGGTGGTCACAAAACATGGTTTGCATTCATCAGTATTTGAGCAGGTATCTCCATATGTTAAGAAGACTACAGCATTACTTACAGGTCCTGTATTTTGGGTATTGCTCTAGATTAATTCAATCCATGCCACACTGGAAAAGAGGCTTAGCAAAACACACTGAATCAAAATATTTACAGCAAGGAAACAGCAAGGCTTTATTGCTGCATCAAGAGATAAATAAGTGAGGCTAAAACCACAGAAGCTGTGTATTTTGCATAGGTTGCCATCATAGCACTGCACTTTTAGATGTCTCCCACCACATGGAATACATGTGACTCCATTAGACTTCTAGGCTGTCACTGCAGATCAGAAAAAATAAAAAATCTTTAAGTGAGATCCACAAGATCTATCTTGTAAGGCTGCTTCAGTTTTCCAGGAGGATATGATCTTTCCTCCTAACTTGTCTCAAACCAAGACAGTGTCATAGCCCTCCAAATCAAGGTGGTTATCTTGGGGCTTCAGGGAGGGACTCTCAGAGACCAACACTGCCAAGAATCTTACACAGTCACTCCAACTTTTTCCCAAAGTACAGGAGAATGTGATGTTCATCTTTCTTCATCCAATATGAAACTATCCACGTGACTGAAAAAAAGCAGACTAGTTGTACATTCTCTGTTCTACAAAAAACTGGAGGGATGAGAAACTGAATTGGGAGTGTTCCACTCTAGAAGACAATCTGGACCAAGTCTCTCCTTTGCACCCCTGCTGTGTTTGTTCATCTCCTACTCACTGCACGATAGATGTTACCACTGGACTGTAGTAACACTTGGCATACATTAGATATGAGATTCTTCTACCTTAGTGTAGATATTTAGAAAAACACAAGGGACCTAGACGTCTCAAGCTCCCATTGGTGTTGAAAGAAAACAGAGTAGTGGATATCAGGTGCCACTCCATCTTAAGGTGGATGCATAAAACAGATTAAGTAAAATCATATCCTGAAAATACCTATTTCTTCCAATTGACTGAGGATGACCCTAAAGAGCTCTGATGGATGCATCCATATGAGTATATACAATCCCTCTGAGGCATCATAATTTTTACTGTAGACCCATAGGTTCACAAGAAAAGTGTTCTCGAGAATTGACCTCAGACTCACAGACAATACAACTTTCTCAAGTCTGTTTTCTTGCTCTCCCACACAAGAAGGTATTTTTGTAAGGAACTGATTATGTGAATTTGATAGTTTCTGAATAAATGGTTCACAGTTTGATATTTTGGAGACAGGTAATCTCACCAAGAGAACCCTTTATTGCTTGTTCACAATAGCATTCCTTTCCAAAGACTCAGTGCACTCTACACCATTTAAAATATGTATGTGTCCTATGGAAGAAGAGAACAGTACTCATATTTTAATGGTAAAGTGTGTGAAAGAGAAAACAGTTATAACACTCAAACAGGGTCGCAATGTCAGCAACGAGTGGGCAGAGATAAGCAGGTACTAGAACCTTCTGGCATTTATGAACTCAAAACTTCTTCCTCTTGTTGATCAAGGAGGTCGGGGGCTTTTATAATTGTAACTGAGTTCTTTTAAATACTTTGCAAGTCAGGAACAGAGAAGCAATTCCTTAGAAACGTTCTCTATTTCTTTTCTGTTATGAAAAATCTACCCACATTCATCAGAAGCAGGACAACTTGTCCAATAGTGTTTGCCTCACCATGGAGGGCTTGGCAGCCATCAGCACTTTGGAAGCACCTCAGCAATGTACATTTGGGAATACTTCCCACCACAGGTTTACTCTTTCATGTACATTCTTGTCATTTGATATATACTGGAACATCAAAAGATGTAAAATAACTCATCCAGAGATGATACTGCTACCTTTAATTTATCCTTTACACTGAATCCCAGAAGAGGAACTTGAAGGAAAAATGTGGAGGTGTTAGGTTATTAAACAGTATTGTCTTTTAAATTGTTTTTCTTCTCTTTTTCAATTTGCAAATCCAATTCATAAAGCAGATATTAAAAGCAATCAGTCTGGTTTCCTGAAGAGTACAATATTAATTATTTAGATCAAACTCCTTGAAGAACTGATGAGGTCAGACAGTAACAAGTGCAAGGGGAAAAGGAACTAAACGTGTCCCGGCAATGTGCAGAAAATGAGGATGTCTGTGTCTCTGAAGGCAAATGAAACAATGATGTCTTCAGTAAGAGAGGTGGGGCATTGACCCCACAAATGCCTTCCCTGCCCTACACCCAGGTTTTCTGATGGGCTTTCTTGCCTGGAATCTTGTGAAGTGACTCATGTAATACACGTCAAATTCCTCTATGCTCCTGCTTTATGTACCAAGCCTATTTGAAGTAATTTGATACATGCCATCAACTCTAATAGCCTGAGGAATCTGGGTTTCATTGTCCTATAAGTGCTCTTTGCCTTTTCTACCTCTTTTTATGATGCTTCTTTTTAAAGTACCTCAAATAGTCTATGAATTAAGCAAACTCATCTTATTAGAAGAGTCTCCAGGGTGCCTTCAGTACTTCAGCTTCTAACTTCAGACCCTGGACACAATCAATGAATGAATCAATAATAATCAATGCACAGAGCATTTCAGCAGGACTAATGACTGGCTGGGAGGTGCTGATGGGCAGAAATTAAGTCAAGGGCCATTAATCCCAGCTGGTCATTTGCCTCCAGGCAGCGCTTTGTGCCAAGGTCATTACTGCTGTTCTAAGAAAAAAGTAAAAGGAAGCTGACATCAACACATGGATATTTTTGTCCTGGTTTTTGCAGAGTCAGTGGCTCCATAAGACTCTTTCTATTAAATGTGAACCCGATTCCAACAGGCACTTCCATTGCATAAGGTGTCCCAGCAGCATTTTCTCCATTTAGTGAATCAGCAAGTGTTTCCAACCAGCTACAGGTTGCATAGAGATGTCCTAGGGCTTATGGAGCCTGGCAAACCACAGTCTCCTGCAGTGAGGATTGACTCACTCCCTCTCTACACTCAGCTGTGGGTAGGATAACACTTCTGCATGAGACCAATTCTGAGAATTGTGTCAGCCACATATCATGTCTACTTGGCCCTCAGAAAATCCTGTCAGCTCAAGTCAGAGAGGGATCAGAGAGAGAAGGAAAAGGACTTCTAAAGTTCTTCTTGGGTAAGCCCCAGGATTTTCATCTATCCACACAGATAAACACACACACAAATGGATGGCATGACATTAGAACTGTAAACTTAGAATCATCGAATGGTTTGGTTTGGAAGAGATTGAAGACCATTCAGTCCCAACCTTCCTGCCATGGACAGGGACACCTTCTGCAAAACCAGGTTGCTCAAAAGCCCCATCCAACCTGGCCTTGAATACTTCCAGAGATGATGCTCTGTTAAACCTGTTTAGTTCCTCACCACCCTCAAAGTAAAAATATTTCTTCCTAACTTCTAATCCAAACCCATCCTCTTTCAGTTCAAAGCCTTTACCCCTTGTTCTATCATTAAATGCCCTTGTCAAAAGTCCTTCTCCAGTTCTCTTGCAGCTCCTTTAGGTGCTGGGAAGCTCCCACAAACAGTATATAACTTTCCAAAAGTATCCTAAATATTGCCAACCCATGATGTGTGACAGATATACTGTGTCTATGAAAAAATTGTAAGAGCAAACATTAAGGTCAGGACCATGCTTGTTGATCAGCTATGCCAACTGCTGGGAGGTTGTCAGAGACAGTTTGGCAAACCCACTTGCTGTACCCCAGAACATCTTGTTCTCCAAATCATTCCAAAACATTCCAGTGTGAATCCTGAGTGTGCATTCCTGAGGCTCAAAGCCTGTCCCTTACTCCCTGTGCCTGCAGACTCTGTAAATGGAGGTATAATAAGACCAACAATGAGTGGGCAATCCAAGTCAGGGTCCTTCACATCAGGATGCAGCTGTTTCCTTTGGCAAGGCACACATATTATGGATGGCTCTATACTTCTCTTGGTGAGTTGCAACGAGAAAGGAGCTAGGCAGTCCTAATCATGCTAAATCATAATGTTACAGAGCCCAGGAGATTGCCTTGTTTTACTTGCTGTAAAATGCACTGAGGTGCATTCAAAGCACTGCTCAAAATTTCTCCCTGTTTCAGGCTTTTGTGTCATTCAAACAGAAAACAGATTAAATTGAAGTGCCCGTCTGCTCCACGCAAACGCAACATGCAGCTAAAAATTATAAAGTCTGAGCCTCCCCATGTGCTACACAACCCCACAGGTGGACCAATTTTCCTGTCAAAATGCAAATATGAAAGTTCTAAAAAATATTTTGAATGGACATGGGTTTTTTGAAGATAAAGATATTCTATGAAAATACCTGAGACAGCAAATTCTACTCTTTGATAATTTGGCAAGTTTACCAGAGGTGTTACTTGCTTTCCAGGAGTTTTGGAAAACTTGTATCCCAGGGAGCACAGCACAGTAAAAAAAGAAAGAAGAGAGAGCATTTGGCTCAAGAGATAATGTGAAAAATCCCATGAGGGGAAACATTTTTCTGTTTCATTTGGGCAGAAGAAGGAAAAAGCAGATGAAGCTTGTATTCAGTGCAAACATAATGTCACTAGCAGTAGTGTACAGACTGGAATCCCTCCATGTGCTGTGTGAGTAGTAGTTACTTTCTGAGTGTTATTTGATGCAATCCAGTTTTTGCTAAACAAAAACCACCTGGACAAACTGGTTCCTGTTCACTTTCTGTTGGCACTTAATGATTTATAGATATTGCCCATGTCCCTCTTATGGTCTGTCATAGGATGGGTGTCAGAAGGAACTATATACTTGTATATTTTTCTCTACAGCAAAGCAAATTTTCTGTTGAAACATTTACAAGACAGACTGTGTGTTGCAAGAGAAGCTGATCAGGTGCTATTTTAATGTTTGAAAAAATTAACAGTTAGCAAATAAAGCAGTTTTCTGCATACAGTTTGTGTCATATTGTTTAAAGAAACTAAGAGGAAAAAAATGGCTCACTTAATGATTCAAAATCCCCAGGAAATTATGCAGAATTAGATTGAAGTCTGGATACTGTGGGCTGGAAAATGTAACCTCTGTAGCTTCAAGAGAAGCAATGATAGTGTTGGCCTATCTTCACTAATAACTGAATCATTCTCAGCCTATGGCTACAGACACTATAAGATGTTTCTGGTGTGATTTAGAAGTTTGTGTTAACACCAAATTGCTACCTCACCCTCTACAGGCCCATATTTAGGTACAAAGTGTAACTCTGCAGTGGTACCCTGGGTTTTCTCCCAGCTTCACCTCCAGGGTTTAAGCCCAAGATGTATATATAGACAGGCATATTCAATGAGATGTGGTGTTTGAGGGGCTTTCTGGAGTGCCAGCTGCACTGCAGGTCCCTCTCTTGTTGGTCCTGTCAGCTCACACAAACCCTGCACTGCAAGCAGCATCCTGTTACAGAGGAAATTGAATGTGTTTCCTGGGGATAAGTGTCTGAAGTCAGAGAGACTGTGAAGAAACTTAATGAGAAAGGAGCCCCAAGAAAGTGGTGCAGGAGTGACTCTGCAGCTGACATTCCCAGTGGTGGATTCTGTGCCAGTGTTGTCCTTTGCCTCAGTTGTAAATTTGCAGTTGCGTTGTCTGGCTTCTTTCATATCATTAAATGCTACAGGCTGCCGAGCTGCTCCTGCCTGTCAAATCACTTCAACCCAGGGCTCAGAAAGCTTTTAGTCCATGATGGGAGTGATGCCCATACCCAAGCTTCTCTGCCACCGCTGTAGTCACTCCTGGGAGCAGGGGTGTCCTTTTACCAGGCTGGAAGGAGAAGTGGGAAGTGGCCAAGCTAGACTAGATGGCATGGAAGCAGGGCTTGGCAGCAAGGAAGGAAAAGCTGAAACATTCAGGCAGGAAGCAGCTCCTAGCAGCTCAGAATGCAGCTAAAACATCAGCCTGGAATGGAATGATTTCTTACCTCACAAATATTTGAAATTGCTTCCCAGGAGGGCAGATATGAGATATTTTGTGTTGTTTCTGATGAGGGAGGGACTCTGTTCCTGGCTGAATTAACTGTGTTTGCTTAGAGAGAGAGAGACTTTTAAATCCAAAGCTGTAATTAGATGTGCAGCAATTCTGAGAGTATTCATACTGGTAAATGTTATTGACATTTCCTTTTTGCTTTTTCCAGCAGAAACAAATTATTAATACCCTATTGTTGCAATAATGAGTTCTTGATGGACATAGAATTTATTTTTTCTTGTATTGCTTTAGCTCTGAATCAGTTCTCTCAAGTAAAAAAACAACAATCATTTTGTTTTAGCATCACTGGCGGTGACAGAAAGAGAAGCACAACATGGGAACACCATGAAATATAGGAACAAGGCTGTTCTGGAATCAAGGAATACAAGGCACCTGTGCCAGTTGCCACCTTCCAGTCACTGGAATGGGATGATCTGGGTAAACTGTGGAAGCAGTGACAGAAAACCTGACCCAAACCACTAATGATATAGAAACCAGCTTTTAAAATATTTCCTTTCCTACTCCAGGTAATTGGTTAGACTTGTAGTTCCATTTGCTAACTTGGAGTTCCTGGATCTCCTGCCTCTATGGTGCTTTGGTACCTGAGCCATTCTACAAGCAGCTACTGCATCTGCCCCCTGAGCAATCAGGCTTGCTTTCTCCTTTACTTTAAAGTCAGTTGGGTTGTTTTTTGTTTTTTTTTTTTCTTTTCAATTTTCTAAATACAGATATTTTAGAACATTTAGCAAAGGACTCTAGAAATCTGGATAACTACTAAATTATACTGCTCAGCCTCTCTCCAGTTTACCACTAACTAAATGTCCTTAGGATGCACTGGGACAATTATAATAATTGATGGGTTTTTAAAAGGAGCTGAGTCGTAAATACCTTTCTGCTGGAACATGCCTCATTGTGGAGCTGCAAAATGAAAAGAAATAATGTGATATAATTTTTCATAAGAATATAGAGAACAAAAATGTCTCAAATAAAAAAACCAAAATTCAGCAGTTTGATCTAGGCAGCACAAATCATACCAATAATTAAATGGCTTGGGTTTTTTTGTTTTGTTTTGTTCTGAAAATAATTTCATTTTATGGACAATAATGACTTGCAGGGAGAATTAATGTTTTTTTATTACAAGGGATGGTGCAGGTGGAAAAAAGGTATTCTCATAGGCATGTAGTCCTTCCTTTTCTTATAAACATTTTAACATAGTGAAAGAAATGTTATGTCAAAATCCAAACAGATTGTTTTCATTTTTTTGGAAACAAGACATTCAAAATCAGCTGAGTTGTCCTTTAGCCCCATTACCTTCATTGCTGCTTTGGAATGGAAAGAAGTGTTACCAGGGGGGAAAAAAAAAAGTGTGCCTTGGCACAACAGACCCCCTGACACCTTCCCAGGCTGGTCACATCACTGCCTCCTTCATGCTGCCCTGGAGCAGGGCTCTCCTCAGCTGCTTGGGTGTGTTTACACTTCCCTGTGAACACCATCCCCCAGTGTTTATCTGCACAGGCAGAAATAAAGGCAAGCAAATAAAAAGGAGGCTGGGACTGTTTCCATCTGCTCTGCCCCAGAGCACTGAGCACCCTCCATGCAGCACAGCTGAGACCTGCTGCTCCTGCTCCTCTCTGCTGGGAACAGCCTGCCTTGCAAGGGCTTCAAGCTGTTTTAGGAGCTGGTACCCACACCACACAGAAATACAAAGTCCTTTGTGTCTAATTTACCACTATGCCTGGTTTTGAAGAAAAGTGGGATGTGGAGATTTTTGCACTGTTTTCTTTTATCATTTTCTTTATTTTGTGCAGGTTGATTCAAGGCATTTCTGGAACTTAAAAATCCCAAGAAGGAACTCATACCTAATTTGCATTATCTCTAATTAACAACTTCCTTAGAGAAAAAAAAATAAAAGGAGCTTGGAAACTTTATTTCCCTGTGCTTTGGAGATTTATAGGACACAGGTAGACATCACTACTTGGCTACTATAACGCTGCATTTATTGACTTTTATTTCCTCTCTAGTCCAGGCTCCTTTCAGGCCTCTTGGGAATAGCTGGGGCTCTAGAAGAGCACTCAGGGCTACTTGCAAAATGATTTGCTGGCCATTCTGCCCTGCATGACCACTCCCCAGACTGATTTTCCTGCTTTTCCAGGTCCTTGTCCATTGCTTTCCTGATGCCGTGGGAAGCAAGAAATAACAGCACAAACTTGCCTTGACTTGAAACCCTTTGGGTTGAAGGCAAATTGAAACAATCTTTGTTCCATGATGGGTTAGCTCCTTTGGATGGGCCAAATTCCATCTCTTACTTACTGGGTTTCTTTCCATGTGCTTTGAAAGCTTTACCCAGATATGCCAGAATATATCAGAAATAATTACAGGATTTAAAGTGAGGCGTATTTTGGATATGAGTAATGCAATGTTCAAACTGTATCCCACAGCTTTCTCCTAGAAGCTGATGACAAAATAGTGTGTGCAAAATGCAGCATGAAAGCACTGCCAGGAGCCTGCTCCCATGGGTCTGATGGGCTTCCTAATTAGCAAGGAAAATTACTGGGAATGAGATTTTGGTAGCTAAGCCTGCCTTAGTGCTGGTGAGTACCTGTGGACAACTGTGTAGAGCATCCTGTCATGCAGAGGTGCTGTTAGGTTTGCATTTTTAATGTTATTTACATCTAAAAACTCAACTGCAAATTATTTCTGGCTGCCCTCTCGGCTTCAGGGGAACACATGGATGCCCTTCCTTCCTCACAGTATTAAACCATAGTCAGAGAGTGGGCAGTGCAAATGTGTTTGGCTCTCATTTTGAGGTCCATATGGTTCATGGCATCTTAAGTGACATGATGAGTGCCCCAGCCACTGAAATGGATGGGAATGCAGCAGATATTGTTTGACCAGCCTCGGGGCTTAGAAAGGGAACAAAGTAGCACTGATGGGAAGAAGGGAGGAGGAGAGACAGAGGAAACATAGACTATTTCTGTGTAGGAGATGGGGACTGTGCTTGAAGAAAAACTGGTACATAAAGGAAAGGAAATAATAGCACAGTTTTGATGAATTGAAGACATTCAGGGAGGTACACTTGAGATCCTCCTCTTATTCTGCCATATGAAGGAAGACAGATGTTACAAATGTGGGTGCTAATACTTCTACTTCTGTGTGGAAATATGGAGCTTCTTGTTCTCTGACACAAGAAGCTTGTCTCTGGTTCTCTGTCTGGTGAGGACAGCACTCAGCAGGCTTTCCTGGAGCAGACTCACCACTCTCATGGGCAGAGCCAGAAAATTTCTCTATTCCCAGTCCAAGCTTCAAATCAGGAGACACTAGAGAGAACACAGGTGTATGATATCCTCTGATCCATAACACAACAGAAATTTTAATGCATAACCTAAGGTGCCTGCTATGTGATAGAGTGAAAAATGGTGTAGATTATGCTTTACTTGAAAAACCCACACTATTAATATGTTGGTTCTGTTTATCTTTACTTAAAAAGAATAAAACCTCAGGGATAATGGGGACTGCCTGCCTGTACAGAGTATTTTGTGCCTAATTAATTTTACGTATGGACACAAGCTGCTTTATCTGCTAGATTAGGTATCAGTTCTAATGTAACATTTCTTGCTTGTAGTTTGGGGCACAGGGCACCATTTTATTAGCCATTTTAGATTGCTTGTTTCATTTTTTTATGCTTCAATAAAACTTCTGGCATAGTTGCCGTTTTTCCTTCTCTCATAGTTGAACAGACAACAATGCCAAGTTTTCAAACAAAAACCCTGGAGGTTTTACTGAGCTCTCAAAGATGAACAAAGGCAATGAGTACGGTCAGACCTGTCAGCAGAAGCTGTTTTATTTCAAGGATCACTCCACCATGTAGAAATCTTGCCACATAACAAACTCAAAAGCAGCATCTCCCAGAGACTCTCTCTGACTCCTCCAAGAAGTTCCCTAGGAGAGGTGGAACAAGATGAATGGTTTCTACCTTGCCCCTAAAGAGAGACTGGTGATTGCCTGGGTGGGACCACAGAAGGCACTGCCTTTCTTCCTGCAGCCATCCTGCAATCTCTGTGCCAATACCCTTGGGAGGATAAGCCAAACCCTGTCACTCATTGAAAGGATTGAATAGCTTGAAAACAGCTTTTACTTGAACTCCAATCTGTGGGGAAAAAAATGTGCATAAGGAAAACCTGATGTCCAGCATCACACAGAGCAGGAACAGAAGAGCCCAAAAAGGCTTAGACCATGGGATGCTAGAGGAGGCATTCCTTGCATCCAAGCTCAGCAACAATCCCCACAGAGACACTCTCAAACCACTCTACAAACTGATCAAGGAAAGAGCTTTGACATAAGCAGAGCTTAAGGGCTTGGGCTGAAGCTGAGCTTCAAATGCTCATCTCTGAATTGAGGACGATGGGGTAGTTTAGGAAGCAATATGAGCTTGAATATGATATATGATATGATATAGACTTAACCTAAGAAAACCACAAGAGCAGCAGAACTCCCACTGTATACAAATTACTGGCTCTATATAAGCCAAAGTATGACCTCCAGCTAGGATATAATAACCAGCTTTCATGAACAGCACTCATTATATTGTGTCCATTATAAAAGTGCAGCTACATGACAGTGCCATAGGCTATAATGTTCTCACTTAGAAGAATTTCAATTTTCTTCCAAGAAACAGCGTCTCCCTTTTGCCAGCTTATTTTGTGCATCTTGTGCTCATTTTTATTTTATAGGGTGGGATGTGGGGTATATTTTTGAGTTTTTTTTGTCCTAAACCAACAAAGGAACTGCACACAAAAAAATCTGTCATGATTTGGGAGGCATAGCAATGCAAGGGTTCAACCAGTGTAAATCAGCATGATGAACACCAGCTGAGGACTTTGCCAGACAACTATAAATCTGCAGGATCTAAGTGTTTGTCAATGACCAAAAATATCTCATAGAAATGGCCTGGCTGTCCCTCTGTTGACACAACAGAAAGATATTGCTAAATCAGCAAGAAAACTTTGGATTTGTTGTATGATGACTTAAAAGAGGTTTTCTCAGTTATTCTATCAGCTCTTCTTCCTAAGTGTGAAATAACTCAAGGAGCACAAGGATCTGGCTATGGAGTGGGAGAAACACCTGTGGGATTTTGGATGAAATACTGAGTGGCAAAGGCAGATCCAGGCAGTCTGGCAGAATTTATCAGCTGTGAATTACTGCACTTCATCTGCTCCAAAACTGCCAGGAAGCAACAAAGATATCTCGACATGCTGCTAGGTCTGTCTTAAGAGAACCTACAGATCTCTACTATGTAACAAAGTCTTCCTCAGCACCCTTCATTCAATGGTGTGGAGATAAGGGAGATCAGGATGCCACTCATCTAATCCTGCAATACCTAAAAACAACTGGGAAGAACAGCATCTCCTCACTGCCTAGCTCCTTCTTCTTAGCCATAAAGGAAGTGGAAAGGAGCAAGCTCCAATAGTTTTGGTGTTTTCATAAAGGCCTGAGATCTGACAGTCACTTTTCCTAAAGAGATGCCACTCTGGGTGAGTTCATGGCCTGTGTTTTCACAGAGGCATGGGAGAATGCATGGGGAAGTCTGGCCCCAGAGGGACAGGACAAGCAGGTTTCCACTCCAGGTGCAGTAGCTGTTATCTCTGGGCCCAGGCAGATACAAATATTCTGTGATACGTCTTGCACTGGAGGCAAAAAGTCCTCCTGAGGACTCTCTCTACGGTACTAAAGTTTTCCACACAGCCAGGAAATATTGTCCAAGGCTGCCTTGAGGGCACATTCCTGCGACACCCAAGGCAGAGTGCACACCAGTCCCTGTCTCCAATGTCATAGGAGGGAACCAGTAGTTCCCACAGCCTTGACAGGGATGGGAGCTGGGTTAAATCTGAGGAACAGATTTCCCCTGACCAACTCACTGTAGAGGCATCTGCAGCCCCCTGCTCAGCCTGGCTTCTCTGTGAGGCTGTACTGGGTCTGTCTGGGCTGGAGTTAACTTTCCCCACAGCAGCCCTGCTGGTGCTCTGTGTTTGTAGCTGGCACAGAGCTGATCACACACCAGTGTTTTGGCTGCTGCTGAGCAGTGTTCCCACAGTATCAAACCTTGCTTTCAATTCCTCCCTCAAACACTCAGAGTCTGGGTGGGGACAAGACCCTGGGCAGTGATAGAGCCAGGACAGCAGACCAAGATGACCAAAAGGCTGTCCCATAACATAAGATGCCAAGCTCAACAAAAAAATCTTATAGAAAGGGTAAGGGCAGAGCATATGTTGTTAATGTATTTGTGCTCCAAAGCAAGCACTACACATATTAAGATATAATTCCCAGAAAGTAGCTGAATACTGTATGCTGATGGGAAGTAGTAATTTTTTTATGTCCTTTGCTACCATACATGGTCTTTGCTTTCTTTCATTAAACTGTCTTAAACAACAAGTTTTTCAGATTATTTTCTCACCCTGTCCTGCTGAAGAGAGGGACTGAGAGAGGAATTGGGTGGGCACCTGGCAGACAGACAAGAGCAACCCACCACATAGAAGACATCAATCAATGGTGTCAAATCTACACATAAAAAAAAGGTTGTAAAAAGTGAAATGGCCAGTGGTAAATGTACCCAGCAAAGAATAAAAAAATCCCTACACAGGAAGAAGGAAAGACTAGGGAAGGTGGACTCACCTCTAAATCATCAGTTGTAAAGACTTTAATGGAGAGTTTGTGGTTTCCTGGGTCATTGCTGATTGGAGAGCTGTAAACAGGCACGTAAATAGAGACATCACATTGTTGTCTCCTCTCTAGGATGAGAGCCCTTCTCTGCCTGCTTGTGATCCCACTGTCCTCTCTCTGCCTGGCTTGTAGGACACATCCCAGATCAGATTTCTTTGTTCTGTCCCATGCTAGAAGCCCTTGCCAAAGTATCCCAGCAACAACCATACAAACTTTAGGGAGTGACGGGAAGACCAGAGAAATTGTCTCACTCTCCCTCAGTAATACCAGTCCTTTCTTGCAGTCCCAGTTTCCAGCTAAATATTTTTTACAAGTCTCCACTTTTCTTTAAAGCTGTGTGTCTGTGTGATTTGTACTAATAACCTCAGAACCTGCTGGCCAGAAATATTGACAGATGTCAGAGGTGTGGAATTCTGACACTTTACAAAAACCCTATAAATCCTTCCAGTGAGAAAATCTTGGTGTGAGGCTAACCTTAATGAGTAAATACTTCAAAAAGCTTTGCTAGGCCACTGCAGGGTTTTTATATCATCTACTCATTTTCAGCGTGTTTGGGTAGGATTTTCCCACTGAGCTAAGAACTTGCTTGTGCAAGTAACCCAATGAAAACATAGGGAATTCTCATGATCGCAAGCTTGTGGAAGGATACCCCAAAGATACCCCATGATCTCTACAGGTGTCAGAGAGGCAGAGGTTTATATTATCATTTTTGGCTGGTCTACCCATCTCCTTCACACAGGAGCATTTCATTTACAGACTAGGGGTGATGGCAGATCTTTAGCACATGGTTAACCATTAGGATTCATGGTTGATTCATGACAAAAGATGAAATTAAAAACCATTGTCAGAGTTCCTGAGCTCTACCTCCCCTACATTTCCCATGATGGTTGTTAAAGCAGTACCTGCCCTAGTAAAAAAGAATCAGTAGGGGATTCACTGATAAATTCAAGTGCCTAGGAAAGGTGTGGGAGGATGTGCTTGTTGCAGGTATCTCCTGTCTCCAGGAGGAAACACATCAAATGTATTTTAGAAAAGGTCTTTCCATGCATTAATTAGAGCAACACTGAGTCACCCATCTCATTAAACCACGGATAGAGATCAGCAAATACTTCCTCCACAAGATTTTGATATCTTCCAGGGGCTGCACGTAACAGTAGAAAGAAACATATATACACCCTCTCTTTTACTGGGAAGAGTGAACTGGTGAACTGTTTTCTGATAGATCTAAATGTTTGCTAGAAGCTTCTGCAGGATTAAACACAGAGGCTGGATCCTCTTCCCTGTATCCAGGACAGATACTTGGGAGTTCTAAGCTTGATGCCCTCCCCATCAGCCTGATGGCACAAGGATGTGAGCATGCTGACATCCTTGGGATGTCTAATTGGTAATGTCCAATTCCTGCAGATTGTTTCAAGCCAGTGTCAGGGGAGAAAAAAAAAGGAGGAGAAAAAAAGATCAGCAACAACAAACCCTCAGCACTCTTTAAGGGACAGTGTTTCTCTGTATTTAAATTCTAGCAGAGGTGAAATGGCAGCTTTGTGAGTCTCAGGCCTTACCAATAAAATTAACCCCACTAGATCTTCCAGGCTGGCCAGAGGATGAGAATGCTCCTTCCTCTTTCTACTGGAAGGGGAGCAAAGGAAGAAGATTCACTGTCTCTTCTTTAATCCTAGTCTATCTGCAGTTCCCTTAGCTGAAATTCTCATAACAGGTTTGATGTCTTCTTTTACTGCTGGGAGATTGTAAAACAATTTTTCCTGGTGAAACATCAAATTATTTTGAAAAAACTTGGTTTTGGCTGGAAGAAAAAGAATCATTTTAACATGTCCATTAGAAGTTTTTTTAAACAACTCTTCCCAAAAAAAAGAAGCTGGAGTTGGTGATTTCATTTTTTATACCTTTTAAAATGAAATTTCCATCAGCTTAATTTACAGAATGTGTGATATGCTATTATGCAGAAACTGAGGACCATGACATAGCTCATTTAAGATTTGGATTAGTATTTTAGGAATCATGAAGTCGTCAGTGTAAAAAAAAAAAAGAGTATTTTCATAATGGGCAATAATGTGCACTTGAGTCTTAGGGCAGCACTTGCATATGTCCCCCCTCCCTTTTTTTCTTCTTATAAGTCAAAGCACAAGCAAGACAGCCTAACTTACATTTCAGAGCATCACAAAACTCCCTTTGGCAGACAACTTACTCACACTGGAGAAAAAGCACTTTCCAGGTTCAAAAATTAATTAAAAATGCCTAGTGTGACTCAAGAAATCACACATTGAACCCCTGTGATACATTTTTAATGAAAAAATACCCCTGAAATTCATAAAATGTTATAGATTTATACTTTCCAAATAATTCAAAGCAACATCTCCAGAACTACCAATGATCTAATCTCCCAAACTGAAAATTATATTAAATAAGGCATTTGACATTCAGTAAATACTCTGAGATATTGTTAAAAAAAAAAAAGGAAAATAAAAAATACTGGTAATTAGGAAGACTGAAGGGGAATATGTCATTTGATATAAATCAGAAATGACAGTTCACAAATAATTCAGTGCTTCCATTATTACATTTTAAGGGTTTTATAGGGAGTACAGTGCTGCTTGCTACCAAATAACTCCACCCCAAATGAAGTTATTTGGGATAGCAGGTGTGGAGTTTCTGTATTGATTTGGTGCAGGATGGCAGCAGCTATTTAGAAGCAGTAAAAGACCTGTGAAGTGACTTGTGCTTCAAACTGACTGTATTTTTTGATGGGTGTCTTGAGACACCTTGGAGGGACGTGGGTTTTAAGGATTCACCATGCTCAGTACTCTCTCAAGTGTGTCTGATAAAAGAAGTTGTGTACCTAGAATCACTAATGAAGCTTTGAACATTTGGAATAGAAATGTGCATATTAATCCTTAAAAGGGCTCCATTTTAAAGTCTTCCATTGCTGCCTCCTTCTAGAAAAACATCAATTTCTCACCCTGAAAAATCATGTCATATTTTTTTCATCATTCATGTTCTTTAAAAAAGTAAAGTAAGCACTTAGATCCCAGTGTCATCGAGAGGGTTAGATGTGTCCTTTAAGTCATCCTTTAAAAATCTGGATCCTGTTTGAGTTTGGGCAACCACGGAAACAATGAACATCTACAGGAATGAATTGAACTCCCCTCATTGAACTCCAGGGGAATTCCTTCCGTGAAACTGCTTCCCAGCACATGGAAAGGATGCATAAATGAGATTTTACCACAGGAGAAGACAAATATTTGAAAAATGTGGCCAAGATGACAAAATTGGGGAGTTACATGCTGGCTGTGGATGAGTTACTGGCATCACACTCAGTATAGTAATGGTCTCTGGTTAAACAGGGTTTTGTACCATCTCTCAGGGTTGTACCTGCACAGCCCTGGGCAACGAGAAGGGGCTTGAATATATTGTTTCCTTGGACAGATGTAGTGCAACCAACTGCCCTGCTTTTGCTGCCCATGCACTTGTATCCATCAGTCTTACACCCCAGTTAAAAACTGGCAATTCAGTAGAAAATCCAGAATTCTTGAGAGTATCTGTCTACGTGTGTGGTGTTCCTCTTCCTTTCATGCACATTCTTCTTCCCTTTAGATTGTTGATAATATCCAATTGACACCATATCTTAAAGATAACTTTGTGTTCGTCATTGCTACTGCTAAGGAAGTCCGGGGTTTGAAGTGATTTTGAGCTTTCCTGTGTAAAAGATGACCCATCTGGCATTTAATCTAAAATCAAAATTTTTATGAACAATTATGGGTCGAGGAGTGAAAGAGAGGGAAACAGAAGCATATACACAGTGGCTTGTAGCATGTGACATAGGTTGCAGTCAGGCTGGTGGAACATCCTGACCTCACTGATGTAAGCGAGGCCACAGAATTTAACCCATGAAATGGCTAAAGTGAAAGTGAAAAAGAGAATACGGGAAAAGAATAAAAAAAAAAAATAAAATAAGAAAAAGGAAGAAAAAAAAAAAGAAAAAAAGAAGCAACACCCTAAACAGTTCCCTTCTCAGAAGTGGGGGGACAGCAAACTGCTGGGTGAAATTTCACCTTTCAGTGTAGCAGAGGAAGAATTGCTGAAGATAGTGTAGATAGTGAAACTGGGCACAGTGTGCACAAAGAGCAATATGTGCCACTTAGCTGGTGCAGTGTAAATCAGGTATAAGGGAGAGGTAAGTGAAGGGAATAAAAGAAAATAGAAATACAATTCCCATATCTCTTGAAGTAACAATTTTTAACATTTCTTTTGAGCAACAGCATCAGAAAGTCACCCTAAACCTTCCAAATTGAGTCAAAAGAGGAAGGCTCAGCTTTTTCTGCAAGAGGATTAGAGAACCATCTCCAAGAAGGCAGAGCTGTTGTTTTTGGCCTCCCACAGAGTGTGAAGCAACACCTCAGCACTGGCAGGGCACAAGCAAAGCCCAAAGCACCTGGTCTGAGAATCTGTCCCTGATCCCACGGAGGATCTGGACATCTTTCCCTCCAACCTCACAGTGAATCCCAGAGCCTGCCCCCATGGCAAGCAGTAGGCATTAAAATTCCAAATATCAGCTGGCTCTGCTGGGTGTTTATGCCAGCTGGAGATCATTACTCTATAGCTTCCTGATCCAGAAATATTCAAGTTTGTAATTTCTTGAAATCCCCCTCCTCCATTTGAAATATGACATTTTAAAAACCATTTCCTTTATCCAGAGACCTCTGTGGGTTTTGAAAATGCCATGGGTTTAAAATATTTCTTTTAATGGTTATTCTTTTTTTACTGAAACAAAAGTAAATTTTCACAAAACCACAAATGTCTGTGGTCACTAAGGCTTACTAATACTTTCCACAAATATCTCAGACAGTAGTTAAAAGAAACAATTTGTTTTAAATCCTGGTACCCGAAAACAGCTGCTGTGATTTTTTAAATATTTTTCATGAATTGCTTAAGAAAAAGAAATTAGATGCATGTTTCTGCAGTATTTCTTAAAGGTATCATCAGCTCACCAAGTGATAGATTAATAATTGTGGAAAATTCAGTGCAAATTGACAGACAAAATTTAATTAGCTCAGAAGGTCACATCCTAGAGTCAGGTATTAGACAAATACATTGTTTATGCTGCCTGAGCAGGACAATGAATGAATGCTTGTTGCTCTGCTGATAAACAAATGTCATTTCTGGGATGAAAAAGCAAAAATCTCTACGTGGAATGGGGTGGGCTGTGCAACAAAGGATGCTGGCACAGGCTGGCCCTGCTGAGCAGGAGGGAGGTCAGTGAGCATCAGCCCAGGAGCTGAGGGAAGTGTGGTGGTGGCAGAGAACACCCCCACAAAGGTTCCACCTGAGAGCCCGTGGTGGAGCCCACACGGCTTCTCCTTCACCCCAGCTGCCACAGGGAGCAGGGAAATGCACCTCCCAAGAAAAGCAGGACTTGATGCAAGCGATTGACTCTGGGCTGTAAATCCTGGGAATCCTGCACTGCTCTGTTGCTTCAGATTGACTATTAACCTAGAAATTCGAGTGATTTACGGCAGTTTCCTGCACAAGGCGGGGACCGGGGTCTGAGGAGCCCCTCCGGAAGGAAGCTGGGCTGAATGCAAAGCTGCTGGGGGTGCTGACTTGCTCAGTGCAGATGTTCATAATGCTCTCTCACAATTTTACTGGTCCTCATGCTTTTCTTCACACATCATGTGGTCTTCATGACATTTTTACTTTGTGTTCTCCCTTCCTGGAAATTTGAGCTCTAAAAGCCTCTCTTGTTGTAACCAGCTACCCTGGGTTATTGCAGGGACAGCCCCTTGAGAAAGAATAACACATGATCTCTACTCTAGGCAGATGTGAAAGTACCAAATCTGTGCCTGTTGCCACCACAGCTGTGCTGCAGCTGCTGCCATCAGCGTCCAGCACAGTCATCTCCAGCACACCAAAAGGAACTCGTCAGGTGGGATAAAGTGAAGCTTGGACATGCTGAGAGGGTGCTTTGCTCCAAAATCTCCTGATTCCCATTGAAGAAACTTGCCATTCCCCTCACTACATGTGCAATCAATTCTTGTGCTTCTATTTCCATCAGGCAGCTCCCCACTGTCAGCCCAGTGCTGCTGAGCAGAGCCTGTCACACCACAGAACCAGTGCTGCAAAGTCTGTGACTCAGAAGAGGAATCAAGGCCTGGCTGGCCATGAAAATTGAATTGTTTCATCATGCCTAAAGCGTGGAGGGGTCTCTCAAAGGTATGGTGTGGGGAAGAAGGTCTCCGCCTCTGGGAATCTCTGCTGTTACCTATTCATAAAGAATCATTTTTCATTTTTCTTTTTTATGTCTTTTTAAAACTATAGAGCAGCATATGCATTTCTACAGTCTAAATCACAGAACCACAGAAAGGCTGAGGTTGCAGAGGACTTCAGAAGGTCATCCAGCCCAAACCCCTTGCTCAGACAGGGCCACCCACAGCCAGTTCCTGAGGACTATGTCCAGGTGACTCTTGAATATCTCCAAAGAGGAAAACTGCCTGATCTGCCAGGGTAATCTGTGTCAACATTCAGCCAGCCTTGCAGTAAGGAAGGGTTTCCTCGTGTCCAGAGGGACATCCTCTGTTTCAGTCTTTACCCATTGCCTCTGTTCCTAGAGCTGGGCACCACGGAAAAGAATCTGACTCCATCTAATTTGCACCCTACCTTCAGGTATTTATCTGTGTTGATAAGGTCTTTTCAAGCCTTCTCTTCTCCAGGCTGAATAGTCCCAGTTTTCTCAGCCTTTTTGCATATCAAAAATGCTGCATTGCTTTAATCATCTTCATGGCCCTTTGCTGGACTCTCTCTTGAATATGTCCATGTTTGGCAGCTCAGCTCTGGACATAACACTGCAGAGGAGTCTCACCTGGTGCTGAGTAGAACAGAGGATCACATCCCTCATCCTGCTGGCAGTGCTCTGCCCGATGAGGCCCAGGACATCACTGTCCTCTCTGTTGCAAGCACACATTGCTGGCTCATGTTCAACTTGATGCCCACCAGGACCCCCCTGTAGTGCACAAGTGATTTCCTTCTGTGGTTTCCCTCGTGGTTTCCATCATGCATGAGGTTGTTCCTTCCCAGGTATAGGAATTTTTCCTTCCTTTTATAGAACAACTGATCCCATCTTTTAGAAATAAGTCCTTTAAGTGACTTTAAAACAGAGAAGCTCAACAAGAGGCAAAATGAAATGCCAAAGTATGGGGATAAATGGAGCATCACTGTTGGCATCCCCAGTGGGGAACTGAGAGAGTGAGAGGCACAGAGGAAGAGAGGCTGTGTCCCTTTCCCTGCCCTGCCTGGGTCCTGTCCAGTGTGCTGAGTTAAGGCTGCAGCCAGACCACATTTTCACAAGAAATGACGTGAGGTTTGCTCCAGGACAAAACACTTGGATGTAGTGAAAGTTGTTGAGCACCCTTCCACTATTTGCTGGGATTTGCAGGGGGAGAGCTGCCACCAGGCATGCAGCCTGGAAAAATCCAGGGACAGCCATGAATACTGTCATGGCTATTTCTGCTTAGGAAAGTCCTCCTTGGAGCTGATTCTGGAGGAGTTGTGACAGTGCAACTTCCCTGGCAGAAAAGGCATTGATGTTCCAAAAAAATATTTCACAAGTGGTCATCAGCTTAACATATTACCAATTTTGAAAGCATTTTTAATGTGAGAAAAATTTAAACAACTTTTAACTTTCCAGTACTTCCTCATCCCGTGTTGATAGATTAGATGAGTTTATATCACATTTTATTGTGCAGTGGAAGTCTTAGAGCAATATTGTAGTAATATGGGCTACCAACCCTTTGCTTTATCTTGTTTAATGTCCTGCATCTTTGGGAGTAGAATTGTCATTTTAGACCAGTCCAGAATATTTCCCATTAGTCTCAGTACATCCTCTGGGAATGCTAAATGGAGTCAAGAGAGAGAAAGGGAAAAGAGCAGAGACTTAGTTATAAATATAGGACATTCTTTTTTCTTTAACTGTGAACTTTTACTCAATAAATGGTGTCTTCTGAGTCTGGTGTGGTTTATATTTGGCACATATATTGTCAGTAAGAGGAACTCAGGAATTTTCTGCAGGGAATTCCTCTGCTTTTATTAAGATTAAAAGGAATTCACTTACAACTATGCTTAATTGCCTGCTGTCTTGACATAACCTTTGGGAAGAGTGAGGGTTCCTCTTGCTTTCCAATAGCAGAGCATCCCCAGAGACCGTACTACCCTGTTTCCCTTCATCTGCAGAAGTGCACTGAAAATTGAGGATAAGAGCTTTCAGTGTCAAGCCATGCTATAAAGAAGTTGAAAGCTGAAGACTAATGAGGCTTAGGGAGAACATCCTGTACCTTGGTCCATAGATCTGAAGGGCTAAAAAGATCTAAATTTCTTCACTAGGGGGGAAAATTATGCCTGACCAATCTAGTGATATTATATGATGGAGTGACTGCAGCAGGCAACAAGGGAAGACTGATTGATGCCATTTGCCCAGAATTCTGTGAGGCCTTTGACAGAGCATCACATGATTATCTCCAAATGGAGAGAAATGGATTTTATGTGGATAAAGAATTGTCTGGATGGAGGCAGCCAGAGAGTGGCAGTCAATGGCTCCTATGTCCAGGTAGAGTCTGGTGATGAGTGATGTCCCTCAGGCTGTGTCTTGGGACTCTTCCATACCTTCTATTCCTTCACCAATGACACAGAAAGGGAAATAGAGTGTACCTTTAGCAAATTCGCAGATGATACCAAGCTGAGCAGAGCAGTTGATACAACAGAAGGATGGAATGCCAGGCAGAGGCACCTGGACAAACTTGAGATGTGGGCCTACAAGAACCTCATGAAGTTCAAGTCCAAGCACAAAGTGCTGCAGCTTTGTTGGGCAGTCCCAGACACAAGCACAGATGGGGAGGAGAACTCATTGAGAGCAGCTTTACAGAGAGGTCTTGGGGTTCCTTTTGGATGAAAATCTGGATGTGGTCTGACAATGTGTGCTGGCAGTCCAGAAAGCCAGCCACATCCTGGGCTGCATCCAAAGCACCATGGGCAGCAGGCCAAGAGAGGGGATTCTGCCCCTGTACTCTGCTCTTGTGAGACCTTCCTCTAGACCTGCTCTTACAGGTCCTCAGCACAAGACATAGACCTGTTAGAGCAGGTCCAGAGGAGGGCTGCAGCACCTCTCCTGTGAGGACAGACTGAGAGAGTTGGGGTTATTCAGCCTGGAGAAGAGAAGGATCAAGGGAGACCTTATGGTAGCTTTCCAATACCTAAAGGAAACCAGCAAAAAAGAGGAGAGAAACTCTTTACATGAGCAGATAGAGACATGACAAGAGGAAACAATTTTAAACTTAAAAAGGAGAAATGTAGATTAGATCTTAGGAAAAAAATGTTTACTGTGAGGTTGATGAGACACTGGATAAGGTTGCCCAGGGAAGTGGGCATCCCTGGAAGCATTTGAGACCAGGTTGGATGGGGCTCTGAACACCTAGTGTGGTGGACTGTGTCCTTGCCCTTGGCAGAGAGGTTGGAAGCAGCTGATCTTTAAGCTTCCCTCCAACCCAAACCATTCTATGATTGTAGCTGAGTAGGCAGATGAGGCTCACATGGAGAGGCAGAGGGCCAAGGAATGCCTGAGAGACACAAAGCAGTTGTAATTCCATCAGTTTTCCTCCAGTCTAATAAATGCATTGCCTCAGTGGCTTTCTGTAAATGTTGTACCACTCGGTCTCCTGCAGAGACTGTTCCCCAGAGCTCTCTGCCTGTGCATGCCCTTCATTTATGGCCACACTGTGAAAATGTCTATTTTCCAGGACACCTGCTGCTCAGGAAAGCTCTTTGCCATGCCCAGGTCTTCTTCTGCAGCATGCCCCTTCCAGGTGAGTGTCTTCATGGAGAGCCAGGCAGACTAAAACTCCCTTCAGATGTCTCCTTTTCCTCCCGATGATCCAGGTGTAGAAGGAAGTTGGTTGCTCCCACCCACAGTTCACAGGGAAAGAGAGAACAGGCTGAAAAATCTGAAGCTGTAGATCAGACAAGGAGAACTGCAGTAGTTAACTGGATACCTCTGGTGACAGCTTAAGTGACCCAGAGAGACAAGTCTCTGGGGGCAATTGAAGTGTCTGCAGTCACAAGTGAAACATCTAAGTCTTAAGATGTCTCTTGCATCAAACCCAGATCCCTGGTTCCTGTGTAGAGAGGTCAGCTGTGTTTCAAGCCACCAGAGGAGCTGCAGCAGCAGACAGTGATCTGCACCAGGGGAGGCTGGGAGCAGAGAACAAGGAGAGAAGCAGTGAAGGAGATTGTGCAGAAGACAAAGTTGATAGAGATGGAAGATCAAAGTGAGAGGATAGAGAGAGGAGGACAGCAAACCAGGGCAAGAGACCAAAAGGCAGGTTGGGAGAAAATGGGAGGAGACTGAAAGAAGATAGGAACTGGGGAAAAAAAAAGGGGTAGGGAAATTAATTGGAAAAAGAGTATGAAGAACTGCTACCTGAAAAAGGAGATGGAAAAAGGAGCAGAACACAGTGGACCAGAGAAGAAAACAAATAATACTTTCAGAATAGTAAAAGTTTTCATAGAAATAAGATGTAATTGGAGAAAAGTATGGACCCTTACTTCTCCCCAGGTTAAATCAATATAAAGATATGCCTACCCCAGTAACAGTCTATCAGCAGCAAATAGATATCTCAGACCAAATCATCATAAATGCTTCTCTTGTGCTACAGGAGAGGCACTGCCTCTCATGGGAACAGAACAGTCAAAGCAGTTTCTGAGACTTGAGAACATGTTTCAGCCTCATATTTCTAAGGAACCAAGAAGGAAGGAAAGAACAAAATTAAAGCCCCCTCTGCCCTCAGCAGGAACCAAGAGACAGTTTTTCCTCCAGGGGCTTAGTTTCCTTCTAGCTCTTACACCCAGCTGGCATCACAGTGGCAGTAGGATGAATGCAGTTGATTGAACCAATTGCTATTCTGTGTCAGAGATGGTTTAAAGTTTTGCAATCATTTAACTCAGCACAGTTAGGAGGTGAATTACTCCAGGGTGGGATTCCTTGATAGCTTCAGTAGTTTTAGTGAGAACCTCTCTTCCCTATGACAGATGCTATTTCTGGTATTTTTTCTTGTGAGCAACCCTTGCCATCTTCCTACGCCTCCCCTTTCTTTGTAGTCCTGGTCAGAAAGTTGAAGTAAAAACCTCCCTCTCTGGCACTGGTTGCATTTCTCCAATCCTTCCATGCTCCTGTCAAAAGATAGAGCATCCCAAAGCTTGTTTCTCTCTATTTATCAAACCTCATATATATCTAACAAATCTCATGGTGTCAAACTCCCACCTCCTTTTCCTGTTGGCTTTATGCCCTTTTGCTCCTCTTCTCTTTGAACTTTGCTGCCAGGTACAGGAACCAAGTCATGACAGCTTGGAGCCCAAAGCTTGGCAGGCCTGTCTTCTTCCCTGTGGTGCCCAGCCCTGTGTCTTGAGGCAGAGCACATCACTGCAGCAGAAGTCAAGCAACATCCTTCACTGTTAATTACCTGGTTACTACTACCCAGTACCAAGAAGCAGAGCAATGATGGCAACTCATTTCTTAGTTCAGAGTTTCCCAGACCAATTCTTTTTCAGGCCATCTAATTACGTGGTGTTTTCCATTTTCTAACTTCATTCCCTTCACCTCAAAACTGCAGTAGCAGCTTGAGACACACACGAGCTAAGCATCACATCATTTCCCAGTAAAAAATAATTCCTCACCTCTATTATCCTCTTCCATACTGCATTATTGTAGTCCAGAAATCCACCTTGCTGACTGTCTCTCCACAGATATCACCCAACAGAGCAGATCCTATAGAAAAAATGTCAGTCTGTCATTTCAGTCTAGATGAGGAATCAATTAAAATTGGGATGACAGTTGCAAGTAGCAAAGGGCACTGCTCAAAACTCCACCTGCAAACAAGGCTGAGCTAGGGCATGTCCTACGAGTGGTATGGCTTATTTTGGGCCTGGTGCAGCAAATGTAGATAAACATATTGCAGAGCAATAAAGTCTTTAGTTCCAAATGTTACTATCAAGAAAGATGGCAACATAGTGAGGCCACAAAGAAGGAGGTTCTTACAGGATTGATAACAATGAGTTACTGCTTTCTTGCTCACTCCCCCAAGTCAGTTAAAACCGCCAAGCAGAAAGGCCTACCTGCCCAAACACCCCGGCCATCAGACCCACCTCTCTTATTTGCTAGATCTAGTTGCAGATTGAATATTTCTCAGCCATGTTTTCCCTCACCATCTGTATAATTATTCAGGCTACCAGGTACATATGGCATAGATATACCTAGTCTTGTGATTATTATAATAATTAAACATATTTTCTTCACTATTCCTTTTTTTTTCTGTAAAGGGATTGGCATATAGAACTTTTTGAAATTTAAATTTACAATCAGTTTAGATTCAGGTGCTTTAATATGAAAATTCTTAAGTACATGAAAGATTCTGCCCTCCCATCTCTCTACAAGTACAGCTATGAGGACTGTTTACTCACGAAAGGAATCCACATGCATCCTGGAACACACAATGACAATAGAAATGAAATAAAATACATCTCAAAATAGGTCATTCAGGAAGTGGCCATTGTTTTATTTTAAACAATCAAACAGACAAACACCCCCATCCCATCAAAGGCAAGTCAACAACAGCCACACCAAAAATCAAAATACAACTAAAAAAACCCCAAACTACTAAAAAGTGTGCAGATCCTAAATAGAATTCTTTACTTTGCTGCCAGTTCAGAGTAGCTGGGTGGCAATAACCAGTGCATCCAGCTTGTTGCAGCCTACAACACTAGACCCATTTTCTAGGTGAGGATACTGAAGAATACATCAGATTTATAGTGCTTTGAAAGAACACACAGGAGACTTTTCATTACCCAGGCCCGAAAGGAGATATAATTGGTTTCAGAATTTATGTGCAATAAATCCTTCTGCCTGGTTATTCGTTAATAAGTTCTGTGGATAATACTTTGCCATGCCTTTAGTGCCTCCTCTGTGTGTTGTCGCAGTGGAAGTCCAAGTTTTGTGTGTTGGATAGTTGGGGCACCAGTAACCCTGCAAACTTAGGTGTGAAGAGGGTAATATCTCATGCTGAAGCCAGAAGATAGTGGTCAGAGGAGGTCAGAAAAAGTCTTGCATCTCTGCACCTTGCTGCTGTGCCGTGGTCTGTACAAACAGAGAGGCAAAGGAGAAAGTGTTTCTTATTTTGGGAAGGCATGTGAATAGGCAGTCTTAGAAACATCCAGGTGTAGGAGGAATGGCTTGTTTTTCTGATTAGCTAGTATTTCTACTGACTAGCAAAGTAGATCTGTAAAGCAAGACACATTTTTGCACCCCTATATCTGTTCTACCTTTCGATCTCCATTAATTTCTCCAAGTCCATCTCATGAGCAGTAGCTCTCCATGAACTGTTGCAAGGTGAGTCCATCCCACAGGCAACAGTGGGTACCTTAAGTGTCCTAACACCTTGGTGTTTCCCAGACTCTGATAGTGTGTCCAAGCATACCTCTCCCCTCCTGATGACATTCTGAACCCCAGGAGAACAAGCAGTGATGTTCACAAGTCACTGGGCCCCCCAGGTGGGGTGAAGAGCACACGGGTCATTTTCTGGCAGCTCTCTCTGTAAGGCTTAGACAGAGCCACTCTTACAAAACAAAACCATAGCAATCACAGGTAATTTCCAGGTGAAGAATGCTATGGCTCATCATTATCATTATATCAGCAGGGATTCCCCTTGGGGAACAGATGTGAGCAGAACACAATTAGATGACAAGGAAATCCTCTACCAAATGAGGATTTAGTTCAGGGTTGGTTAAAAAAAAAAAAAAAAAAAAAAAAAAAAAAGTGCAATGAATTGTAAGGTTACATTCAAGAGTGTTTGCCTGAAAGCTGATTCCACAGAGGTTTTGATTATCATCTGTTACCAAATCACTTCATTTTTATAACCATTTATGCCTACAGCATGCACATGCCAAATTTAGACTAGAGGATCACTTATATTTTATAAGAAGATATGACAGGGCAGGGAAAACCTGGATTTTTATGGTGAGTTACAGTCTTAAAACATTGGAAAAATAAATGGGTGATATAACCCTACCACTGCACATCTATCATTGCCACCCAGCCTAGGAAAAGGATCTCACTGCCTTGACATTGTCCCCTGCAGCCCTCTTTTTCCAAAAAGCACCATGAGCAGCAGGAACCATACTCACTGATAAAGAAGAAAGAATTTGACTTTCCAGAATCTAATTTATGGCTGCCAGTAGTGCTCTTTCTGTTTCACTTATGTTGGAAAGGGAAAAAAATCACCAGCTTCCTGTTCTGCTGGGTACATTTGTGAAAGAGGGAAGGGAAGTTCAGGGAAGTTCAGGGAAGGGAAGTTCAGGGAAGGGAAGTTCAGGGAAGTTCAGGGAAGGGAAGTTCAGGGAAGGGAAGTTCAGGGAAGGGAAGTTCAGGGAAGGGAAGTTCAGGGAAGGGAAGTTCAGGGAAGGGAAGTTCAGGGAAGGGAAGTTCAGGGAAGGGAAGGGAAGGGAAGGGAAGGGAAGGGAAGGGAAGGGAAGGTCAGGGAAGGGAAGGGAAGGGAAGGGAAGGGAAGGGAAGGGAAGGGAAGGGAAGGGAAGGGAAGGGAATTAGTAGAAATTTCACCTTTGCAGAAGGTATATTAGGGAAATAATCTCTCCAAATAAGACCTGTGAGACCTTATTGGGTTATTATGAAGGACATGACCTCTCTCATTGCCCAGTCATGTGGGATCCCTTAGTCTCCTTTGCTTCCCATTCATTTTTAGAAGTGACATGGCAGCAGTCACAGACTCTCCTTCAGTATCAAATGCTGGTTTTCCTTTGGTCCTAGAGACACATATTTTGAATTTGCTTCCCATATATAGCTGAAATGACTGAAATGTCATCTGTCACTTCAGTGTGAATTGGGCTGGAAAGACAGCCTTCAATCACATCAATGCCAATGGTAAGGGAAGCAGGAAGTGCACAGGGCTCCTAATACAAGACTCTCATACCATTGCTCATAGTGCAGCTTTGCAATACGTTTGGAGGTGAACTGGAGATGACACAGAAAGGTCCTGACAGGATCTATCTTCAGCCCAGAGATGAGATAGTCTCAGAGACCTGTTTCTGAGCTGGTAACAAGAGAGCCTTGTCATAAGTATGAATATTAGCAATGGCAAAGGCTCACAAGGGCCTGATCCAGAGCCAGTGATCACGTTTTCAAGCTGTATCAGCTGACTTCTTCAAATGAAACCTAAGCCACCTCCAAGGAAAAGAGGGCACAGGAAGAAGATAAAAGGAATCTTGCTTAAGCAAAGAAGTAGAATGTTAAGAAAACAAACTCTGAAGGTTTAGTCAAACACAAAGGAGAGGAGTCTTCTCTGGGCAGTTGTCAAATCCTGATCCTCTTTCACACCTACAGCAGGAAAGGAATTGCCAGGTGCTCTGACCTGCGCCCTGACCCACGTCAGCAGGCATCACTTGCAGCATGTGCCTCCAGCACCTGGACCAAGCAGATCTGCAGGAAGGTGAAGCTTAATCCTCTGTCTAATGAGCTGAAACAGCAGAGTGCTCCATTTCCTTCAGCCATAATCCAATTTCCACATATGGAATAATCCACTTCACCTTCAGGCAATGACTTCATCCATCAAGGGTGAAAGAATGAAACAGATTAACACTTTACTGAATGAACAACATATTGCTTCCTAAAAAAGCCCTTGTCCACATGTGGCTCTAGCTGCTGATTGCTAACAGAGAATGAATCCTTGTCACTGTTCCTGTCCTTTAATGTATGTCTCTATTCCTGCTCCACTGTGATGTCACTGTCACCTATTTCCCAGACTCCCTTTTAATCTTATTGTCAGGAAAAAAGCTTGATCACAAGCCCCTAAAGTAGATTCTTACTCCTCACTCAACAGAGCTCAGGATGTTGCTTTACCTAGTTTTGCTCAAGACAGCTGGCAGAACTTTGTTTACATTTGGCTAAGAAGCTCAGAAACCCCCCCGGATGTCTGAGGTTAACAATGGAGTGAGTCAGTGCTCACAATTAACAAGATTATTTTATCCACCTGCCGTTCTCAAGGTGCAGGCAATGAGAAGATCAGATTGCTGTGTGTTCTAGAGTTTATCTACCGCTGTTGTATAGAATTTGCACTGGGCATCAGAGATTAATTAGAATAAAACAGAGGCACTCCTACCCTCCTTTTTCAGAACAGGATATGTCACTAGGGTGTGAGGAGTGATCCAGGACCTTGCCCTTCACAGAGTGACAATGGTTTGCAGCTTCAAAGAACTGTCTCCAAGAGGCTTTGCTACAATTGCTACAGCAATTAAGACAAGGGGCTGCACCACAGTTTTGTTCTTGGAAACAAACCTGGACACATTTGTGGGGTATGCTTTAAGGTGTCCAGGGTGAACTACAGCTAGGCTAGTTCAGGCATTGTTTCTAGTTATCTGGATGTATACCACAGTTTTAAAATCCATACAATACTTCTCCTTTGTGTATAACAACATGAGTGCAAGAAAGAGGTCACCGAATTTTGATTAAGAGAGAGAATAAAATACATTGAACTTGGTTTGGGGAGCTTTGGCATGAAAGTCTGTCACACAGTTGTTCAGATTCTTGCACCAAGTCTCAGCGGTTGGCCAGAAATTCACTGTGTTATTTTAAAACAGTTAACCTAGGTCCTTTGAAGGAAGGGAATGACTCACAAGGTTAATCTGGGCTCTGTTGCTACCTAATATGAAATTTTTTAATATTGAAACAACACTTAAGTTCTAGACAGGATGGCTGGAGATAGACTGAATCATGAACAGATATAAAGAGATATGAGCTGCACATATGAACAGATACTGGCATTTTTCTTCCATAATGCTCATTACTTCAGTATCAAAGCATGCATTTGCTTAGCAGCAATTCAAAGACCTGGAAGATCTTTGAAGGAAGCAGGGAAGAGGAGATTTAAGTAACTCCATTGCTGGAGGACATGGAGAGAGTTGGTAACAGTCACCTACTTCTCATAGGAAGGAGCATTAGGAGCATCATCTTAATAATGAATCTATGATAGTTTGCATTTTATATTAGTAAAATTACACTGCAGCTGGAGTAACTTAACCCTGTCCTGATCTGATTTTGGTATATATGAGCAATGTGGCACCCCAACTTAAATAACAAGGGAGAAACTTCCTCCTCACTCAGTGTGTCTTTTCCTTGTCACACAGGAACCTGGTCCACACAGAGTCAGCTGGTCCTAAAACAGCCCTGGAGGAAACCCTGGCAAGAGTTGCAACTGAAGATTAGATTTAAGTGAACGACATTTTGATTCGTAAAGATCACACAGATGGAGAAGCTTGATTTAAAGGGAAGCTAAAGGTCATGCACTACTTAGGCAGGAGTGGAATTTGTCCATCCTGCTAACGCTAAAAATAAACTTTTAAGAATGTAATAAAATTGGACTTAGGACTAGAGGCATTTTGTATATTTTGAAATGCTTATGTATGAGCTGTGTGGGACACATGTGCCTAATGAGGGGAACAGGGAATTTGCACAATGATTAAAAACATGGGCATGAACACAGTAAGTCTGCAAGACGGAAACCACATTGCTGTCCCAAGATCACCTATAAGCTAAGACAATAATTTCACTGCCTCTGATTTGAGACCTCTTAGCACCAGATCAGCAGCAATGTCTGTAACCTTTGAGCAGTGGGTGCATATGATCCAACCACTGAGACTGGGAAGGGTGATAGGACCTCATCCATTGACTTCAGAGGGCTTAGGAAAAACCCTTTTCAGCTTGTGTGTGATTTTTTTTCCTAATTAAATTCCATGATAAATAAGATTTGGGATAATGAAAAAACTCAAGTCTTCCACCCCCAAAGGATGATATATGACCCCACATGTACATCACTTTCAATTAGTGTTACCAGGAGAGGCAAGCCGTTCTGAAAACCTAACTCAGGAGTACTGATTTCTCTGTAAAGGGTAATGACCATGAAAGAACTCAGAACTCACAAAATTAAAACAGCTCTTTTTGTAAGAGAAATATTTACAAAGTTTCTGCAGCTTTTAAGCCAAGCATGTGTTGAGTGATAGCATGGATAACTCTATTTCTCATGCTTACTGATCTTGCCTGCCTCCTTCTGAGCCCCAAGATTATTACCAAAGGCACCAATGACTCAAAATTTGGTGGGACACTTGCCTGAGCCACTAGTGCAGGTGACACATAAATGCCACCTGCCTCTTTGTAGGTCCTATAGGGATGAAAAAGTAGGAGAGCTTAAAACAATTCTGACTGTCATGATAACACATGAAGCAATCATCACACGCAGTACAATCCTTCCTTGAAGGTTATCAATCCAATGTGATATTTTGAGAAGACCAGCTGCTGCAGAGAAACATTAGATATATTATATCATCAGAACAGACTTTCACCCTAAAGGAGGCATATTGTTACAAGTTGTTTGAGGAAAGAATAGCTTAATGCAAAAATAAATACTCTAAGGCCTTTTAATATACAAGCATGAAATGAGGCTTCATCCTACAATCCTCCAAGTACACACCAGACCATTTTAATTCCCTGTGCCCTCCAGTGAGAGCTCAGGGCCTCAGTTTCCTTCAGGAGCTTTGTGTGTGCACAGAGGAAGATTGCCAGTGTGAGGATGGACATGTGTTCAAAACTGAATTTTGTTTCTAAGAAGCAGAACTTTTCCTACACAAACAGGATTCACCCTGATCATGATTTGAAACCCAGAAAGCAAATGCCAGTGAGATAAACTGGGAAGTGCTGTCTTTCAGTGGGACTTGCACACATCACTGTAGGAAGAGGGGTGATATTTTGAGTGCCTAAAACTGCCTACAGACCTCAAATATACTTCTTTTTCATTGCATTATAATTTGTCTAGAACTATTCAATTCAAGGAGTCACTTCACTGTGCATGAGAACAGAGTGATATAAATCAGGCTGCTTCAGGAGCGGGTCTGATGTGAAACTGTGCTTGAGATACGGGCAACAGAAAAGATGACTTCTGAAAGCAATTGCAAACACTTAGAAACTATCCAAAGAAGAAAATTTACACTGGTGAGTGCGGGTTTGCTGCATAACAACCTTACTGCAGGTCTTTCTGTGCAGAGCCCAGGCATTCAGTGAAATGGAGACGTAGATGAAAATATCTGGCATCTGTAAAGAAACCTACAGTAATCCAAGGCAGAGGGCTCAGCCCAGAGGGTCTTGTCTATGTCCCTGTGACTCTGAACACACAAAGCTCCCTTTCACTGCATCTGATCTTTGCAGACAGGGACATCAGTCTGGTGGCAAGCAAGAGATTGGAAGGCTTCCAGATTCAGAAATCATGGTTTTAATCCTGGCAGGGGCCAAACACAGTAAAAGCAAGCCCAAAGAAATTATAGTCAACAGGAAATTCCGATCATCCTTCGGCTATATCTATCAGTACCTCAGGGTCATTACCCAGACCCTTGTGTGTATGTAACAATTCTAGTTGTCATCTTCCAAATAATTAGCACAGACAGGATTTATGTCTTTTGCTAGTTTATGGAGACTTGCATTTCATGATAAGCATTTTGGAAGTTCTTGGACTTCTAATTAGCAAATTCAGAACTGAAAATTCCTTATATGATCAAATTGTTTTAGGGTCTGTATCTGTCTGTTTTTAATACAAATTATTCCATTTGGATTTTGCTCTCAGTGAGACTTTGAGTGCCAGAATCACAAGAGTCTAAGGAATTCAGAGGGTGAACTTCTCAGCCTGTTGTTCTGCTAACAGTGTCCCTACAAACACACAAAAGGAATGTAGAATGGAGAAGTAAGATGCATTCCTGTCTTCACCGCTCATTAGTGCAGCTTTAGGGTGAGAACAGCACCTCACTTGTGCTATGCCAGAGCAAGGTGTGAAGCAATTACCAGAAGAAAGATCTTCTTGTAAAATAGGGCCATCCCACCTCCTTGCTAACAGCTCCCCAAAAATCTCATCTCCTGTTCTCATTGCTCAGGAGCATGTCCTGCATACAAACACACCAACTGGCAACCTATTTATTTGGGAATGGCCACTCAATCCCCTTTCTCCTCAATTTTCCCACCTTTGTTCCTCTCTAAACCAGTTATATCCTTCCCTTTCCCTGTCTTTGGTTTCTCCCCTGGCCTATCCCATACCAGGTGTTGTGGAATCCCCAGCTGCTCTTCCTCCACATCCTACCATGCGTCCCATACCAAGGCAGGGATGCCTCTCCCAGCTGAGAGGGGGGCTGGGGAGCTGTTTCCCCTGAGAAGGGTGTTACCTCCCACCCATGAGGCTGAGGCTCTCCTGGAACAGCCCCAGCCCAGTTTAGAGTCTTGTGTCTCTGACTGGGATATTATGGTTCCATGGTTTGTCCTTCCACCTCTGCGTGTGTGTAGATGAGCCTTTAATCACACAACCTAATACAGTTCTTCCAAAATACACCACATCAGAGGAAAGAAGATCCCAGGGACAAACCCTCTGGCTCTGCATCTGTGTCTTGCAGCTTTTCTGTATAGCTTCAAATAAAACACTTTCTTGGTCTGTACCACGGGACATAACACACTGGGTGAAGTGGAGGAAGGTGATGATGCTGGGCACTTTTTTAATGGTTGTGAGATACTGCCAAAGACTTGGTTGGGAAAAGGTTTAAAGAAGGGAATGCAGAGGGCTGTGCTTCATCCAGACTATGTTAGAAACAAAAAGGGAAGAGAGAAACATGACTATTCTGAGAGAAGGATACCTTGTGGGCACTTGGGACATCCATATTCATTTCAAATCTTAACTGTATGGAAGTGATCTGAACTCTCTGTGTCATGGAATAATCCTCCATGGGGACTTGGGACAAGAGAAAACCAGAACTCTGGACCTGTGCTACCTTGTGCTACCACACATCCTTTATTCCATACTGCAAGACTTCTAGTACCAGCCTTGCTGCCCTAGAGGGCTGTGGTCGTCCATCTTCCTCATTTGGGGCATTAAATGCAGGTATTGATGCTTGTTTCATCTTCTCCCTTGAGGCCAAGGTAAAGCACTATTGCACTTGCTGAATTCATCACTCCGTGCAAACTACATTTATATGACAGCAAATCTATATAACTTTCCCGTGTCCATTTACTCTGTTGTTCAGCTGTCAAGAAAAGGCAGCCCATCAGGTCCTTGCCAAAGGGCACAGTAGCTGCCTCTTTCTCTAAGCTCAGTAGGATCCTGTGCCCTACATGAAGCCAGACACTAGAGCAGAAGCCTCCTTGGGACTTTTCCTCAAAGATTAAAAAAAAAACTAAACAAAAAACCCAAAGCCACAGATCTCTATTCTAATAAATGATTGGGGTTTTTTTCCTCTCAGTAGTTCATTTTTCACTTTTGACAGTCAGTCTGGTTTCCCTTTATATTTCCTGTTTTCCATAAGCCATAAACATGCATAAACCAGGATAATCAAAGGAATGGAAGAGGAAAATAAGTCCCAAGAACAGGTACCAATGTGAGAGAGGGCAATACTTGGTCTATCTGTGTCTTGTTAACAGTCATGAGATGATGACAAAACATCACTGTGAAAACAGGCTTTGAGTCTAATGTAGTCTTTATAGGGTGAGGGATAAAAAGTTGCCCCAGAATAGAAATCTAAGATTGCCTGATAGGGCTTGATTGAAAAGAGGTCTGGTGGATCTCATATTAGACACTGAAGACACTTCTGTTCCTAGGGGATGCACAATTCCTTAGAAGATTTTCTAATTTATGTAGTGGTTGGTCACTTTGGTCTTTCCATACCATGACAGAGACTTCAGAGGGATATGGCTTAGTGTTTTAAATTGAGTACCACCAGAAGACAACAAAGATGATGCAGTTTGTAGAACTGAGTTTTGTTAGAAAATGCTGATTTGAAATATCCATGGGAATGTATTCATTGGAGCAATCTTCCATTAAACTCTAAACTTGCATGGTACCTTTGAGTTTGGAAGCCATAGGGGTCCCAAGGCTCTCCACTCTACTATTAGGTATTAGGGTCTGTAACCAAGTATCAGTTCTCAAGTGTCACAAATCCTTAAAAACTTGATCTTGCATTTTGGTACCACTCCCAATTATATCATAAAAGTTTGGAAATCATAGCACCCCAGGCTGACAGGGGATTTTCAGACCTTCTGTGTTACCTGAGGTAAATGGAGGAATCTGGATACCAAGAGACAATATTCCAATGGGAAAGATCAGAAGCAAAACTCAATCAGGCTAAAGTTGATTAACCTGACCATTGCTCTAAAATTGACATTTTTTATGATGCGTGACATTGCTGGACTCCACATTGCTAAATACGTCCTTTGCATGGATTGGAGTTATTTGAAACAGTTAATTTTAATTAGGATTCAGTGAGCATATCTTCACAATTTTTCTGGTACCACTTTAAGGGAGAAGATGCTGGCAGGACAGTAGATGTTTGGTTGTGGAGTGAAAACCAACAGATGTGACCCAGCAGGCTGCTGATCCCTTTTTCTGCTCCTTATTGTCGTCCCCATGTCTCACAGCTCAACAAAGAAATCCCACATGGATGGAATGAGGCAGAATTTTACTAGTGGCCCAATCTCTTCTTATGCACTGAAGAAGACTCAGAGGGAGCTTTTTAAAGTCATTTTTTCAGTGCAAGTTTATTACCTAAACATCCTGAAAATTTGTTCCAAGCTAGTGTGAAAAATGAGCCTTAGCCAACCCAAGTGTTAACTCTGGCTTGCTGCAGCATACAAGGGAAGAGTTGTAGGCTCCAGTTTTAAACAAAACAATACAGGAGTCCCCAGCTCTGGTCACAGTGTCTTCTTTACTCCTGGGTTTCCCATTCTGCCCATTTTCATGATTAATTTTCTCTACTCACCTCACAGCAACAACACTGTCACTGGCTGGGGGGAAGCACATTTGCACAAAGGCTACACAACACTAAAGGAAGACATCCCTTGCCATCTGAGACCAAACAGGAGTCTGGCTGAACGGGTTGGGACTGTCAGACCTTCCCTAAAGCCCTTACAATTAATGAAAATATTTTAGAAGTAGGCAAGCATGTTTTTTGTTGGTGGTGTTGTTGTTTTTGTTTGGCGGGTTTTTGTGGTTTTGGTTCTTTGTACTTCATCTTGGATTTGCCATTATGGTGACCCATGAGCAATGCAGAACCTCTGTGCTAGGACACTCCATTCTTGCCTTCTTCCATCACCTCCTCGTAACTGTTACATCACAAAAAACTCATCTCCACACCACAGGAGGCACAAGGGATGTGGGCGAGTCCCAGTACCCCAGCCAGAGGCACAAGCACCTACCAGGGCTGTCCAAAAGGAGTTTTGGCTCCACAGAGTGGCACCCCCACAGTGGGCAGCATCTCTCTGGGTCTCCTTAAGGATTGAGGAGGTTCTCTGCATGGGGATGCATGAGAACAACATCTTTGGATTGTGCAAGGCTTGTTAAAGGGTGGTGGAGGGTAACCAATGGCAGGGAAAGGAAAGCATTAGCAAGGATTAGGGAGGAACAAGCATTGGAAAATAGAGGGAGAAGGGGATAAAGTGGCTAGTCAAGTGTAAACAGGTTGATGGACACTATGCTTGCCTGGCCATGCTCTCTGCCTCATGAATGCTATCTGTCCTGTCCTCTCAATAAACACCATTTCAAAGCTCATTTAAACCCCCTTTTCCTGTGTGAGAGACTCTCCCTGTACATGGGGATAACTCCAAGTGCAGCAACTGGAATGGGACCAGGAGCCATGGGATCGCCATGTCGGTGGTGCAGTGGTCAGTCTGGTCAGCAGTGAAGGTGCAGTGGTCAGTCTGGTCAGCAGTGAAGCTGGAGCTGGACCAGCCAGGGAGTAGGTGACGTGGCCTGGGAGCAAGAGGCAAGCAAGCCTCTGAGGTCAAGACCAAAGGGGGCTGGAGACACCAGAGGAGTCACAGAGAGCTTTCTGTGTGAGCAGATTGGTCTGTAATAACAACTGAACTGGGGCTGTGATCCCAAGGACTGGCATCTCCAAGTACCAGCATTGGTGCTTACTGTGTTCATGTGTGCTCTCTGTGTGTCTGTAACCTGAGTGTCCAGGATTTATGTGCATGTGTAAATATGTGGGGTGTGTGTGTGCCTGCAGGGAATGCGTGCTCAGCCTGGATGCTGCTGCAACCTGGGGCATGAAGCTGTGCCAGACTCTCCTCCCCCTGACTGCTGGATCCAGCCTCCCCCAACAGCAGCCACGACCACTGCCATGACACCTCCAGGTACAGATGGGAAATGATTTCCCTTTTTGTCAGCCCAACATTGCTGCCTCAGCAGAAAAGGCCAAGGAAAGAAGGAAAGGGAGAGCGCAGCTATAAACCCCAGGATGTGGTAGCAGCTGTATCCATCAGTCATGAGTATGTCTGATCTATGCATCCCATAGCCCCTCTTCCCTTCCTATCTCCTCCATTTGTATCTCACCAATCTCCTCTCTTCTGAAGGGAAAATGTGTAATTACTCCTACAATCTAGGCAATGCTTTGCTGCCTCCCTCATTCCTGCCTTCTCAAACCTAATCTGTGATCAAATCCACCCACCAAAGTCAAATGTCTTTCCAGGGATGAACTTTCACACAAGCTTGGGAGCAATTTTCTAGTTTTGTGGTTGGTGAGAATAAAAAATTAATGTGTTTTTTTCCAACTAGAAGCATCAGTCATGCATTGTGTGTACACTAAATTCACAGGGTCATAGAAATTAGAGACTGGAGAGGCCAGGGGAGAGAACTGCTCCAGCTAAGGAGCTGTGCAAAATTGTTCTCTGCATTGCATTAAGGCGAGGAAGGTCTTTGAGCATTCTTGAACTGTTATGTTGTCCTTGTTTTCTTGTCATCTTCTTCCTGAAACACAGATGTGGGCATTGTCTTTCACAGAGAAAGTAAGTTATTAATTTTAATAAGCAAGGAAGATGTGTGCTGTTGAGGAACAAGCTCAAATTAAAATATTATTATTATGTAACCAAATATGAGCTTTTCACAGTGACAATTTAAAGAGCCATGTCCTTATTTTTAGTTAAAACCTGCACTGAGCTGGCTTATGATCCATCAACACCCGTCGGAGGATCTGACCCAGATTAGATTTATTTGATTCTATTCTCAGGCTATTATATACTCTCCCATTATGGATCGAGTCCTAATGCCAATCAAATGGCATTGGAAAATCTTCAAATGGTTTCAGCTGAGTGGGAATGGTCCTGTTCAGACCACGTGCTTAAGGTCAGTGTCTGCTCTCAGGTATAAATCCAGCAGAATGTCACTGAAATCAATTGAGATATAGCTGATTTATAGAAATGACATTGGCAGTAGCAATTGACTGCCTCCAAGAACCTGTCTGTGGTCTCAACTCAAGCCTGAGCTCTCAGGATCCTCACACAGGTGCTGAAGTCAATGCACTAGAGGACCTGCTGTCTAGTTATCTTCTGATTCTCGTTTGAGCTCTTTTGGTTTAATTTTCTGAAAAAAACCCAGACATTGGGTTCACTGATTCTGGGGTGGAACATCATAATGTGATTGAAAAATATCAGATTTGCTGTAAATTCATTGTCATATGTTCACCTACTCCTGTGCAAGCGGGAGCAACAGAATGAAAGTGTCGTCCTTTCCTCTGCCACCTCAGCTGAGGGGCAGCCAAAATATCTGTGTGGAAACCATGACCAACCCTGTGCTGTGCTTCTCCCACCATCCCACACCCTCCTTCAGTCCCTGCAGAGATCTGGAGGTGGCCTCAGAAACTCCCTCTCTTGCATGATGCCTCCTCCAGACCTCCCAGGGTGGGGTGTGACTTTGCTGCTCACCTTGTTGACATCTTGAATTCACCCCCTGCTTTGTGGATTTAAAAGTTCAGCAAAAGAGCAGCCCCATGCAAAGATTTAGAGGGTTCCTTAGATCCTGCTGCAACAAATCTTTTACTCACACTCCAAGCAATGGAGGTCCGGACATAAGAAGAAATGTACAGGGAGGAAGAAAAAACCATTTTCATTAGCAGTGACTTGCTGACGATGTGGTTTCTCTGTCAAAACCTGTGACCTGAATTATCACTGCCTGTGCTCCCGGAGGGTTTATTGGAAAATGGATAACTTTGCAGGGAAAAGAAATCAGGCTGGTGGACATGGCACTTTTTTAAATAAAAGGAAATAAACCCACTTCCTTATACTGCATATAAGCCAAGAGGACATGAACAGAATACTCTTGATGATGAATCAGGCTGTGGAGTTCATCTGGTCCATGTGAATCACAGGTCAGGGGTGTTCCAAACTACCTTCAGGCCCTCTGCAGCTAAAGCTCCCCAAAATGCATTCTCCAACCTGCAGTTATTTAGATACTGCTTGAGTTTGCAGTAAGCTGAAAAAAACTCCCAACCAACACTCTAAGGAATGTCATTGCTGAGGGTTGTCCTCACACCATCTCCCATTTTGTATGAACATCATCCCAGTGGAGTTCTGCAGCCAGCACAGGCTTAAGGCTGCTGGCAGCTGGGAGCCCTCATGCAGATGATGTTCCCAAGTCACTGCCAAAAGACCAGGGGTGGAGGAGCTACTTGGGCAGCTGTGAGCATGATAGGTGTATCCTGCCCCACTTCTGGATGAATGCATTGCCAGTGGGACAGTGAACTGGCTCAGATATAAAGTCCCTTTGGTGGTCTGAAGGACAGACTTGTGTAAGCTCCTGGACAAACTCAAACACAAAAACAAGACAATATAGGATGGCCAACAAGGCTAAGTGCAAGGTCCTGCACGTGAGTCAAGGCAACCCCAAGCACAAACACAGGCTGGGAGAAGCATGGGTTGAGAGCAGCCCTGAGAAGGGCTTGCATGTGTTGATTGTTGGAAAGATTGACGTGACCCAGCGATGTGGAAACTGACTGTGCCCTGGTCTGCTTCCCAAGCAGTGTGGGCAACACGTGGAGGGAGATGATTTTCTCCTTCTACTGTGCTCTGGTGAGACCCCACCTGCAGTGCTGCATCCTGCTCAGGGGTCCCCAGCAGAAGAAGGGTGTGGACTTCTTGGAGTGAGTCTTGAGAGTGAAGATCAGGGACTGGAACACCTCTGCTATGGATAAAGGCTGATATAGTTGGGGATATAAGAAGGCTCTCAAGGGAGAACCTTAAAACCTTAAAACACCCACTAGTACCTAAAGGAGGCCTAAAAGAGAGCTGGAGAGGGACTTTTTCCATAGGTAGATGGAGATAGGACAAGTAGCAATGTCTTTACACTAAAGGAGAGCAGGTTAAATTAGACATGAAGAAATTCTTCCCTGTGAGGGTGGTAAGGCACTGGACACTGGAACAAGTTGCCTTAGAAGTTGTGGATGCCCCATCTCTGGAACCTCTGCCATCTTCAGAATATTTATTTTTGATGCCAATACTTCTATTCATCTTCATTCTTTTCAGTGTTGTGGTGGGTTGACCTTGGCTGAACACCAGGTGCCCATCAAGCCACTCTACCACTCCCCCTTCCCAGAAGAGGGAAAGTAAGATGGAAAATAACTTATAAGTTGACATGAGGTAATTTACTGAAACAAAAGCAGAAGTTTACATGCACTGATGCAAAGAGAAAAAAAAAAATTGTATTCTCTACTTCCCACCAACAAGTGATGTTCAGGCACTTCCCAGGAAGCCAGACTTCAGCACGTGTGGCAGTTTTTCCAGACAGCAAATATCATAAACAAAAGCACTCTGTTTGTCCTCCTTTTCTTAGCTTTTATATCAGAGCTGATGTTTCACAGTATGGAATATCCCTTTGGTTAATTTGAGTCAGATGGCCTGCTTGTGTCCCTTCCCAGGATCTTGCCCACTCCCAGCCCCTTGACAAGGGAATTCTGGGGAGACAGTGTTGATGCTGTGCCAGCTCTGCTCTGCAGGAGTCAAACACTGCTGTGTTACCAGCACCTTCCCAGCTATCAATGCCCAGCAGAGCACTGTGAGGGCTGCCATTGGAAAATGAACTCAATCTCAGACAGACCCAATAAAAATGCTTTTCTGACTCCAGAGTTCCTGGATTAGTCAGATTCTCCTTTTTTATAACACTTATGCAAACATGTGACTAAAGGGGAAGTCAACACCCTGCAAACACAGACAAATTTAGGCAGAATGGCCAACAAGCCGAGTGCTTGACCTCTCCCCTGCCAGCCAGATTGTCTTTAAGTCAGCTTGGATGAACCAGGACTTTGTACCTGTGTTTGCCTCTGGTGAGTATTTTTTGTTTCATTTTTAAAAGAATAATGGGTGGGCTTTTGGCAACAATATGGGGAACCCAGCCCACCTTAGGTAAGTTCTTGCTTTCCTCATAAAGAACAATTCATCCCATCTTTATCAATCTGTAAAATCTTCTAAACAAACATCACCAGTCAGAAGCAGAATATTCAAACCTGCTAAATTTTTCTATAGCAACCTCAGTTCTTGAAAATGTTCACATTACTGTAGACTTTTTCATACTTCTGGTTGGTCCTACATGGCTTAGTGTTGTGCTGTGTAGATAGATCCAGGTCATATCTAAAAAAACACCATGTCAAATACAGAAATCAGGCTAATCATATTAATGGAATCTTCCAACCAGACAATCCTGCAGTCCTGAAAAGCAGGATAAAGAATCCAGGAAAGCCTGGTTGCCTCATTCAGGACTGTTGCAGTTTCTTTGTGAGCTCTTGCACTTCTCTGCATAAATACCCTTTGACTTACAAGCTTCATTTATTTGCTGAAGTTAATGCAACAGCATGCAGTTACTATGGCAATGTGGGCTCCCTGACTATCTTAGGCTAAATCCATATCCATGTGTGAGCTGGTTCTTGCAGTGCCTGAAGTTTGCTGGCTCCAGAGTACAACCAGACTGGAAGCCAAATGTGTAGGAATGGCTGGGTGATCAGGGAATGTGGAAATCACTTACACAGAGACACTGGTTCTGCAGTAGCTATGGACTTTATTTGGGTGTCTCAACATCCCTGCATGCTCCAGGCATGGAGGGCACAAACAGAGATGGCCTTTAATCTTTATGAAGAAAACAATTACACAATTTGTATCTCCCAGCCTTGTTGCTCGTGTACTCTGCATGATTCTTTCCTTTGCCAGGCTCCTGCCTTTAGAGACAGGAGATAAGGATAGTTCTGCCTATTCTCTTGACTGCAAAAGACAAGGCTTCAAAAGTACGTGGAATACATGCAGTGACAAGGTCCTCAAAATCTCTGAAATACGTTGAATGCTGTGACACCCTCTGTTTCCAGGACTTCAGGGTGTTTCACAGATGCACAGTTCTTTCACTGGTCTTCTGCATAAAGGGCTCCATTTGTAATTACTAGAAGTGAGTAGGGAACTTCCAAGAGCTTTAACAATTTCTCTGTTGCAGGAAAAAGGGTGCACTTAATCAAAGCTATGGTTTACTGTGAATTACCTGCTCAGCTGTTGATGGTGACAGGCAGCTTGTTTGAGTTCCCTGGAGCCTTGGATACCTCAATGCTGCCATGATGATTTTATCTTGTTCAACCTTTTCTTTAGGAATAAATCTGTATCCAGTGGTGTCTCAGTCAGGAGGTTTGTCAGCCTGGTGCAGCTCCCCATGGCACACGAAGTTGTGCTGTAGCATATTCTGGAAAAGAACAAAGTTGCTCAGATGTGCTATAACAAAGATGGTTTCCCTTCTACAGTGGCACGAAATGTTTACTCTGTTGAGAGAATGTCTGCAGAGTTTTCTGCTGACAGGAATGTGTCACTTCACAGTTGGCTGTTTGCAGAAGCACCCTGTCATTACCCAAGCACCCTGTCTGCAGCTGTGTGGTGCCCAGGGAAGCAAAGAGAAGTGGGCTCATTGCAGAGTCCCCCTGACTTACCTGCTGGTTGGAGCACTAATCAGCGTCAGAACAATATGGGCTACCAGTCTGGAAACATATTTTTGTAGATTTTGCAGAGTGTCTGTAGACGCAGAAATTTTGGCAAAATTAAGGAGAAAAAGAACAAAAGAAAATGGGGGAAAAAAGGAAGACTCAGGGATAAAGGGAATTTATTTGCCTAAGAAGTTGAGGATCTTAAAGCTCTCATTTTCTTAAGTAACTTTAAAAACTACAACTGAGATCCATGGATGTATTTGAGCTGCTTATCTCTGGAGGGTTATATCTTTGAATGTTCTTTCAGTTCCCACTGAGTCAAAAGCTCTTCAGGTGGTCTCCAACACCTGATGCAGAGAGAGAAGGGGGCTGTGAGTTGCAGAGATAGTTCTCCATGGAGACCTGTAAGGCTGACAAAATGCTCATCCATGGGTATTGTGGAGAAGAAGAAGAATGAGTGTCTCAAGCTGTTTTGATGCCTTGAGAGGCTACCTAGAAGACAGGCTACACAGTGTTAAAGGAATAATGTAGGTATTTATTAAAAGGTCTTCAAAGGATACACTCCAGGCAGTAAAAGAGCCTAGCTGTGGCTCCACCCAAGACAGACAACAGGTCATGAATTTTCACACTTTTACAAGTTTTGGTCCATTTACATATTTGGGTTAATTGTCCAATTATAACTTCAGGCTATGAAGTCCCATCCTCCCATATTGCTCTCCTCAATTCACTGTTGTTTACACTTTTGGGGCCTGAAGATACACTGGTGTCCTTGGTTCCCAGGCTGGAAAAGGATTGTTATGTCTAGCTAAACTGTGAAGAGAACTTGCTAACACTTTATATGAAGTTCAGAGTTATATACTAATGCAGTACACAACCTGGAAAATATGAAAGCTAAAACTTACGGCATCAGTTTCAAAGGTCTTTCCTGGAGATGGGAGCACCATAAGAAAGTGGAAAGACTGCAAAAAGAGAGGCTTCAACATATCAAGTTCTCTAGCAACATAAAGGCGACAACTTAAGAATAAATTTGCAGATTGTTTTAACCAGTCTAAAGCAGCACAGCTATCATGCAACAACAAGCCCAGTGGGACAGGCACTGATGCATCTGAGCTTTTGGCTCTGTCACACCTCTGCATTTCAAAGAGAACTGTCTCCCATGAAACTTTCCTTTGCAGAAGACAGCAAAGACCCAGCTGGTTAGCATGCCGTGCTCCCTCGCACACACTTTCCTCTTATCCTTCCTTGTTTTGTTTTTCTTGCAAGGAAAGAATTTATTTTAATGCCATTTAAGCTGAAGGAATCTGGCTGCTGTTACTTTGCACTGTAAATCCACTGCCCTTCCGGCACAGCACAGCCCTTTCCTCCCCATGGCAGCTAAAGGAAAAGGAGAGGGGAATGAGATCTGGGCTACACTGAGGTGATTATTTTAAAAAGTTCATTGAGCAGACCATTTGGCAGTACAGATGTCACCTGCCATTAAAATAGGAAAGGAATTTGCTCTTTTCTCTAGCACCCAGCAGTGGGTTTTGCCTCATTGAAATGTAATCCAGGCAAATGCTCCATTCAGGATGTACTTTAAACCTTGCAGTTTGGGAGTTACAGCTCTGTTTGACTCTTTAGGTAAATAGAGATAATAAACTGTTCCCCAAAATAAATAGGAAGAAGAAGACTGGACCTCAAAGCTAAAAAACATCCTGTGTAACCATGCAACACCTCTTCCCTTATCTCTGTATGTCCACATTGTCTCCGTGTGATGTCCACAATCACCAACACAGTGAATTGGGTAGGTGTGGGTTTTGTGTGCATTGGCCAGTTCAACCTGCCCATGTCAGAGAAGAAAACAAAGAGAGGATTTGGTTTTTCAAAACACTTCATAGCCATGACAGTCTGGAATTAAATGGAAATACTCTTTTTTTTTTATGGTGTAGGAACTACACTACAGCTAGCAAGCAAAGTAGTTAAAACCCAAATCCAGGCAATGGTAAGGCTTTTCAAGAACGTGATGCTTGAGAAACTAAGGTCAGAAGAACCCTGAGTAAGTGAAGGCTTAGATGCTAGGAGGCATTATGTAGGCCAAAAGAACTTACATAGTGGCTGTAAGGCCAGCAGGAGCCTTTGTGGTCATCTCTGCTGAACTCCTGCATCATGTACAGCAGTGTTTCCTCAGCGCTTCCCACATCAAGCACATGGCTCCTGGCTGAGCATGAGTCCCTTTAGAAGGGCAGAGAGCCAGCCTAAACTCTCAGTCCTGGGTAAAGATATCAAGGGATGGATAATACCCCACTGCCCTCAAGGAGATGTTAGAGGAGGAGCTTGGATTTGGCCTGGAAAACCTCTCATCCCCCTGCTCTCATGTCCTAGCTAGGACACCCTCTATGCCCCCAAAATTGGCCTGGTTGCTGCCTCAGAGGGCAGATATTAGGCCTTGAGCTTGTTCAGAAGTTAAGCTGTTAGCTGATGTCTCAGCTGAGAGAAAAGACTTCACCCACACAACTCCAGCCCTAAGGAGTTAATGCTCTTGGAGGAGCTTGTTCCAGAGCTGGTCCCTATCCCTCAGCATTGCCTGGGGACCACAGCTAATGGCCCCCTCTCACAGCTGCAAGGAGCTGAGTGTTTGTGTGGGTCACTGCCAGCATCAAAGATGGGACAAAACCTCCTTGGTGTTTACTTTGACCTTCTGGTGAAGCTTTGTTCTCCTTTTTCTGAAGAGTTTCCAGGTCCTACTGGGATGAGACAAAGTGTTAAAACCAGCATTCAAAGATGCTTCAGCACTGAGTAAAATATGAATCAGGACCCACCCTCTGTCCCAAAGGCAGGTTTAGCTGGCAGCACACCTCCTTTATTTGTGCTATTTATTCATTGGCCTTGTTGTGATGAACTTCCACCTTACAAATATATTTACATTAACTTTTCAGACACTATCTCTCTTTAGATACAGTGAACCTGGAGTTGTACATAGGAAGTATAAGGCAAGTTGTAACTCCAAAATACCCTGTACTTGCATAAGGAGTCATGCAAAAAGGTTGGTTAAAGGTGAATTCAAGAGCTCCAAGGAAAAATGTGTTTGGGCTGCAGACATGTGAGGAACTTAGAATCCTGTCCTTTGTCTGGTTTCAGCTCCTTGACTTCTGACTGAGCATCTGAAGCCTCTCCTTAGACCTTCAACATACTGTGATCTGCAAGCACAGAACCCAGCCTGTTCCACGGGAGTGCCCTGCAGGGCTACCAGTCAGCCCACGTGGCTCCCAAATGCACTCTAGAGATCGTCAGTGATTTTCACAATAAAGCAAAATTCAAAACAGTTGAAATAGCTAATCCCTAAATCTCAGTATCAATGTTTAAATAGCAATTTTGGAAAGTTTTGGGTTGCATTCTGGTTTCTGAACCTTCAGGGCACATTCAGTACATGTTCCTAGCAAAATTAGAAATAGTGTATGTATATAAATTAAAATACAATTAATATATATTTACATTATAATTAAGTATTAATATATAAACATTTAAGTACATAAATGTTAATATAATACATCACAGATAGAAATATTATTTAGAAGTATTATTTTTCTAAATTGTAAAATATTCCCATGTATATAATTTTTCTGTGATAGTGTCAATTTTCTTTATAGCAGCTCATATGGTGCTGCTGTGTTTTGGGTTTGAGCTGAAAGACAATGTTTTCATTGCTGCTGAGCAGAGCTTACAGAGGCCAGGGCTTTTCTGCTCCTCACCCCACGCCACCAGCGAGGGTGCTGGGGGGAACAAGGAGTTGGGAGGGGACACAGCAGGGACAGCTGAGCCCAAGTGACCCAAGGGATATTCCAGACCATTTGGAGTCACACTCAGTGTATAAAGCTGGGGAAGAAGAAGGAAGAAGGAAGAAGGTACATTCAGAGTGGTGGTGTTTGTCTTCCCAGGTAGGGAGATGGCTCTGGGCTTTCCTGGGGATGGCTGAACACCTACTGGCCCATGGCAAGTGGGGAATGAGTTCTTTTGCTTGGGCATGCAGTTTTTGCTTTACCTGTTAAACTGTTTTTAACTCAACCCACAAATCTTCTCACTTTTACCCTTCCCCTTCTCTCTCCTATCCCACATGAGGGGATGAGCTGATTATCAGGGTTAAACCACAACACCCTCAGAAATGCTATTTCCAGAAATGGGGGATTTCAGTGAAACAGCAACACTTCTGTGCACTGTGTTTGCTCAAATAGTGGCAGTGATTTTTCTCCCCTTCAGATTTTGTTAGGGATGAAGCCTTAGCACAGAACAGTTCTAGAATTGCCACACAAATATTGCTTGTTACATGCATAATTTGAATACTGGGTATTCAGAAATGACAATTCAGCTTCTAAAACTGAGCACTAAAAAGTAAAAGCTATTTCCAAAAGTCTATGAATAACTTGCTTATGCTACAACATCCACAAATCCAGTGTCAGAGTTAAACTTTGAATTCCACAGACTTTACTTGCAGAAACACACTCAGCCTCTGCATATGCTACCTTGGGAGATGAAGATCCATCTGAAAAAGTCTATAAATTTGAAAAATAACTCTCATAAAAACTAATGTGATTTATGTAAGCACATTAAGGGGAAAATACCCTGAACAGTTGGTTTAAGTGCTTAGACTTCTTTAACTTAATATTTCCATATGGTTACATTGTAATTTTAGATTTTTTTGTTGCTTCATACTCTTTGTTAAATTTGAGAAACAAATCAAGGTACTGGCACAAAGAAATTAAGCAACAAATATGCCTGCAATGAGTGCTTGATTGTTCCCACATGAAGCAATGATTCTTTCTACAAATTCCCCTAATCCTCAAGGAAAAATTATTCCAATTGTCATGCGGTTGTTTGTATGATTGTCTGTGAACAGACAATCATAAAAAAATTCTGATATAAAAAGCAGAAAAATAAGTGAAGAAATGAACAAACTTTTATTTTTTTAAAGTAGGATTACATTAGCTAAGTAAAGATTAGTTTTAAAATGCCAGACGTGGTTTGTATTCTTAGTAAATTGTTTCATGTTTTTAACACTTTCACATCTATCCCACAAGATTTTCCCTTTTGCCTAGACTTTACTACCCCTGCAGTGATCCTCTGCTAAAAATACTTAATTTATCTGGAGCTCTCAAACTGGCTTATGTGCTGTTTTTTAACTACAGCTTCCAAAGATCTTGAAAACTATTATTTAAACCAGTACAACACATTGTATGAACCTTCTCAAACCAATGCAAGCCCACATTACATTGATTTAACCTGAAGTTGATTCCTACCAACTAAAACTAAATGGATACAAATTCACTTTTAGAGCAATGTGGAGCTGCAAGGGAGTGGTGTGATCTCCCCTGCACATCTCGGCTCACTAACTGCAATAGTGCACAGCAAAATTCAAAAAGAAAAAGATTTTTTTTGAGGATTTTCTTCTCTGCTGCAATTCATTCTTCCTGTCCCAAAAGAACATGGTAAGAGCAAGTGAGAGGACTAAGTTATAAATGCCATAATGAATTTGCTTTTGTTATCTGTGTCAGACCAGTTTATGGGTAAAGAGGAGGTTGATGCTCAGATGAAAGAGCAAGTGTCAGCTGAAACTTGGTTTTCTAGCATGGCCTGAACATCTGTGGGGGCACAGACAGAGCTAAGTAAAAATTAAGTAAAAACACTTGTCCAAAAGTGCTGTTCATAACTCAACCCGATTCTGCAATCAGAGCTAGTAAGCATGATGGGGGGAAGAAGACAGGGATGGAGAGAGAATGGCAAAACAGAGGGGACAGAGAGACAGATGGGGATAGGACTCACCTGAGCTGCTCTTGCAGCTTATGTTGGAAGACCTCCATAAGGAACAGCAGGATTCTCTTGGGAAAACTCCTTATTTCTCCAAGCCAGAAAGACTGGAAGCTCCCCCTCAGCCTTACCTACCACCCATGCAAGTAGGCAATATATAAATATATCAATCATATTTATCATGTGAGGACATTCCATCCTGCCATTCTTTACACAGGGAAAAGATACTGGGCAGCAGAAAGGATTTTCATTACATTTCTTTCCTTCAGACCTAATAAGCCACAATGGATTGCTGGTCAACACCCCAACACTTAACACACTTTGTATTAATTAAAGGGAACATGCTGAGATACACAGATCTTTTGGCATTTGTTGCAGAGAGTATGTCATTCTTAGCATGTCTTATTCTAATGACAGAGGGAAAAAAAGCCATCAAGAATGGATTAATTGCTCTCTGTTTTAGAACTTGACATATGTAAGAATTTATTTAACAATAAAACACCTGGCAGCTGTCTGGCAGGTTTAGTGGCTGAGTTTAGTACAAGTAGATACAGCTGAATGGCTAATATCAGAAATCACACCTGTTTCAGCTGGAGCTGAAACCTGTGATGTAGCAATGCTTTTTAGTATCAGAATAAGGGGAAACAGTTATGGAACAAAAAAATATCAAGATCAATAGTTACATAATCTGCTCTTTTTCCAGGGGACTATAATTATTAAGGCACTTTCTCATCTGAGCCACATAAAACTCATTAAAAAAGTACAATCAATAGCAAGCACATTCTCTGAACTGCATAAGTATTGAAATCCAGCTCTATCTCCCTAACCAGATTTTCAGTGAACTGCCCCTGTGTGCACGCCCAGCACTTGAGAGTGAGTCCTCTCATACATAGGCAATAACACCATGCATCTGCTGGAGATCTGCAAAGCCTCATCAGTGTGATGTGCAGAGGAGGATGCCAAGGAAATGATTCAAACCTGGGAAAATGCCTTAGTCCAAAAGTCAGATTCATCCTGCCTAAATACAGAAGTCTATGACACAGGCTGTGGTATGAGAGGTAGCCAGCACAGAGTTCCTTGGTTGTTGTTAGAGAGAAATAGGAATGCTGTGAGGGACTTTTATCCAGTCTGGTTTAAAGATCCACTTTGGGATGAGATGAACTTCACCGTGACAGCACTCATTGCTCTGAGCTGACTCCAAGGGGATGGTGACTAGTGCTGTACAGCCATCTGTTGGGTAGAAGAGCACATCTGGCCAGATATATCCATGTGAGAGACTGAAAAAGTTCAATCTACTTAATTCATCAGAAGCAGATCACAGTGCTAACACATCAAGGAGACCTTCATGTAAAGACAGTTTTGTTTCCAATGGGCATTGTTAACAGCAGACAGAAACAGGAAGTAACAGGTGTAGGCTGAAGCCAGATCCATGCAAAGAAAATAAAAAGTGGAGGGTTTTGTACAACGAATGAAACAAGTCACTTCTCAACAGCAGAAGTGGTGGCTTCTTGATCTCTGTGAGCCTCCAATGTCTTTATGAAACATCAGAGCTCCAGTTCCACTTAAAGTGGATTAAATGAATAAACCTATTAACCTATATAAAACTGTGTTGCTCCATAAATCAGACCAGATCAGATTACTTCAGAACTTCTGGCTGGTCCCTGTCTTAAATTTGTTTTAAAATCTGCATACTGTTCTATACCTAACAGTCTTCTCTCCTCTTTCTGCAGGGGAATTAAATAAACACATGGAAATACAGTAAGTTCTTTTGTCTTTAAAAGAGAGATAATCCTTTTCAAAAATAACTGCATTCTACACAGTCATGGCAGCAAGCACAAGGATTTCATCTGCACAGATAGGAACAATTTTGCAAGCCAGATAGAACAAGTCACCTGAGCTACTGCTCTGGGAATCAATGGTTCTTCAGTCGTGTACTTACTCCAAGTGACAAATGCAGGTTAGAGGGGTTGAGTTTGTTCAGCCCCCTCCAGGTGGTACTGGTGTCCATAACCCCTAGGTTTCTAAGATAACAAGAAACATTTGCCCTGAGTTCTGCATTGCTGGCTCAGTTTAGATCTTAGAGAATTCAGTAGAATGTGTTCTATTGCCTCACGTGAACTGCTGCCAGCTCCTCTGACTCCTTTGTGAAGCAGAGTTAGAGCATCACAGGGGCAGCTCGGAGGTGATGCATGCAGTGTGCTATGTCCTCATGTCTTTACAAGCATTGTCTCTTGCTTTGAACATTTTCATTGCTGTAAAACAAGAAATAGTTTTGTGGAAACATGAAGATAGCATTCTTTATATAAAGAGGTGTAGGTCTAATGTATTAAGGCAGATTATTTTCTCAAACAGGAAACCATATATTTGTCAGGAATGCATCAAGCCCCACACGCGAATTTCAGAGAATTTGTTCTTCCTGGAGGCTTTAGTCTTCCTTTTTGACTTTTGATATGATGATTACCAACATTATTTTAATTTAGCCTGAATACATTCACCTGCACATGATACTCTTTTCTCCTTCATCTACTATACATCCCTCCTTCTCTGACATTTACTTCCCTATCAATCGACAGCAATGAGATCCCACCTCAGCTTTCCTTCTACAAGGCTGAGCAAATCTCATTTGCCCACTTCAGGGCTTCATCTTGCCAGCAGCTCGAAGTCATCATGAACATCACAATCTTTCCCCTCCTACACTGGAAGAAAGTAAAGAACTCTTATCCTAAGGCAGATAGTTTTATGAATTTCTAAGGGTGAGGTTAACTCAGTTACCTTGCCCTAAAGGACATTTTGACAGCTCCCTCAATTGTATTGACTGCTTTCCAGCAGTTAATCTCTCAGTCCAGGTAACTCCTCCTACACGAATCTTGGAGATAGTTTCCAATCTTAATGATTCCATGGTTCTGTGCTTTATTTGGATACCTTCTCTTGCTGAGTGGTGGGCTTACCTATTATCTTGGTTGACTTGGCACCCTGCCTCATGGAGGTGTGCTGTGCAGTGCTTTGAACTACACTGGACATGAACCTTGCTCCAGGGGCCTTTTTCTGCACCTTGTAGATCAGTTGTGCTGCCGCAGCAGTGAAGGTGAGCACCTCAATGTCAGGAAAAAAACAGTACATCCAATGGGATCATAGGAGATTGGGAAATGTTCCCCTGTATCCTTGGGAAGATATTTTGAATCCACTTTTACTAAAAGCACCAAAGGCTCTGTCTGCACCTTCACAGAACCATAGTTTGGTTTGGGCTAGAACAGACCATAAAGATCATCTAATTCTAACCCACCTGCTATAGCAGGGACACCTCTCACTAGTTTAGGTTGCTCATCTGAGCAACCTGGACTTGAACACTTCCAGGGATGGGGAATCCACAACTTCTCTGGACAACCTATTCCAGTGCTTCACCACCCTCACAGGAAACAATTCATTTATAATACACAATCTAGATCTACTTTATCTCATTTTAAAGCCATTCTCCCTTGTCCTATCACTACATGACTTTAGAAAAAGTCCCTCTCCAGCTCTATTGTAGCTCCTTTAGGTCCCCAGAGGTGCTGTAAGTTCTTCTTGGTGATTTTTCTTATGTGGGCTGAACAGCCCTAACTCTCTCAGCCTGTCTTCATTGGAGAGGTGCTCCAATCCTCTGATCATCTTCAATGCCTCATTTGGCATTCCAACAGGACCACATGCTTTTCATGTTGGGGACCCCAGGGCTGGATGCAGTACCCCAGGTGGAATCTCATCAGAGCAGAGCAGAGGGGCAGAATCCTCTCCCTCACCTGCTGCCCTGGGGCATTGGGTGCAGCCCAGGACAGGTTTGGTTTCTGGGCTGCCAGAGCACATTACTGGGTCATATTCAGCTTCTCATCCATGAGCACCCCCTAAGTCCTTCTCCTCAGGGCTGCTTTCAACCTGTTCATCCCTCAGTCTGTATTTGTGCTTGGGATTGCCTCAACCCACATGCAGGATAGACCATGCTTAGCACATATGGACTCTGCACTACCAGTCTGATTCTACCCTTGGCCCCCAGGAAATCAGCCAATTATCTGAGTATCTTTTTTCTGCTTAACTAAAGTCCAGGTAAACACAACATATTATATTAATCTTTTCCTGAGAATCATTTCTTGTCCCAATAAACTTACAAAGTAATTTGGTTTACTGTCTCTCTGATAAACACAGATTTGCATTTTATTCTACTTTGTATTTATTTCCGGATGGTAAACAGTTTTTTCCTTCTAAGAAATCACACTGTATTAAGCTTAGATTAATTGTTCTCAGGTTTTCTAATTTTTTTTTTTTTTTTGCAATTTCTTATATGTAGGTTATGCTCTGAATGCAGCATCTGCCTGGTTTACAATAAGGCCATTTTCAAGCCTTGGAAATCTTTTGTCCAGGTCTCATATCCAATAATTAAAGCAATTCTTTGGTTTACAAAGCTTCACTCTTCTGCCATGAGGGAAGTGTACTCCAAAGTGACCTGTGATGACAAGATTTTCTCTAAATATTGATTTGTTAATATCAGATCTAAACTAGCATTGCAGCTGACTTAGTGCTGCTTTAGTGAAGAATTCTGCTAGCTTTTGCACACAGAAATAATGTGACATAAGTATTTCCTAGGAAACATCTGGGGAATTGATTTCTAAACTTTTTTAGTTTCTTTTCTTTGGCTGCATCTCAGCTGGTTTGTCCTGCACTGAGCTCCAAGCTGTGGGTTAACAGCAGATCTGCAGAATTATCCCTGCACAAGCACTCACCATCCCTCCTTGGAGGAATTCTGCTCATATCATTTATCCCTTCCTAGCCTATCTCAGTAGCTGGAATGGACTGAAAAGTTATTTTAACCTATATATCTGGCAAGATAGCAAAACCACACAAACCTTTCTATCTTACCTGGGTTATTATATAGTTTTTCTACCATTCAAAAGAAATGCCTATCCATACTAAATTAAGCTGTGTGAGTAAATCTGCCATGTGTGCTTCAGTGTTTTATTCACAATTTTCCTTGGGGATGAATTCCACCTGCAATTACCATTTTGTGTTATTTGTGTTTAAGTTAATACAGAATGTACAGTCTCTGGTATGTGTGTGATGTCCTTTGAGGAAAAGAATTTATCTTGAGAACTGCATGGTGGCACAGCTCGTGTGCTTCTGTGACATTCAGGAGAGATGAAACTGTTAGCTGGTGCTGATCAGACAAGCACATAAGCCTGACTTTTAAAAGGTTCTTCTGTGTTACTATATTTATTTTGTTGGAGCCACAGAAAAATGCGTTCTTGTCAAAATGTGTCTTTAACAGGCTTTGCTTGCCATTCTTCTTGTGGGCTGGAAACTCAAACAGAAGCCTAATAGACACTTCAACCTAATCAACAACATTTATTTTCTGGGTCTAATTTCACCTTCTGGTTTATTCCTGACTGTCCTGGGGGACAAGTGCAATGAAATAAAATTACATGATGCTAATAACTTCACAATCACTTAATGCACATATTTTCAAGTCTGTGCTTGGGAATAGATGGTACTCAAGGCACTGTGAGGTCCAGATGGCCAAAGGTAAATTAGGTTGATTTTCCTTTTGCGATGACCTGTAGGTGACATCTGAACTGCAAGAAAGGGTCATTTATATTGGAGAGACTGAAGATGCTACATGTTCAATCTGTGAAACACAGAAAGTACACATGACTGTCTTTCTTTGCCATGTATTTACTTACCTTTAGCCTCATTTTAGGTGCTTATGCCATTTCTTCCTTCTGCAGTAAAATATTTATGGTCAATTGTTTTTATATTATTTTGATCTTCCTGTATCCTGACAGAGGTAGAATCACAGAATCATTAAGTTGGAAAAGACCTCCGAGATCATGTCCAACCTTTGATCCTGCCCACTAAGCCATATCATGAAGTGCCATGTTCACTCGTTTCCTGCACACTTTCAAGGATGGTGATTCCATCCCTATCTGTGTTATGGGTTTTTTTCCTATTTTCATATCCCATCAGTGCCTTTTAATTTTTTTTTAAGTGTTTATTATTCTTCTCAGGCTTTATACTGTCCCTGTAGCAAAACTTACATTTATCTAAGAGTACAAAAGTGAAGAAGTATTTCATAGCACAGAGAGGTTTTTATGTGAGTTTGTGGGAGCTCCAGATTTGCTGAATATTTCTGCAAATCCGGATTTTGGTGTTTACTGTGTGTTTTTATGTGCTGCAATACTGAAAGGTTTCTCTGACTTTCACAGACATTTATTGAGAGCAGATTGTACCAAATAACAACCTTTACACATAGCCAACGCTCCTGCATACAGCACTAATGAGTCCTAGAAGGTAAAAACACATCTCTGTATAATAGTTTGGCCTCACAAAAAATCTTTCTCTGATGTCACAGCTGATGTGGGCCTGCACCCAGGTCCTGCAAAGCAGATGCTGAGACCACTGACTCGGTGTCAGTACCACTGAGCTCTTGCAACTCCTCACCATTTGAATTCCAAGAGCCAGCAGAGAAGAATGCTGTTTATTGTGTCTTTTCTCTTTGCTCTTAATGCACCTCAGTGCCAGAGCCTGCCTGTGTGAAGTGAGGAGGCTGAGGATGTGATCTAAAGGCCTGCTTTAAGCTTGCACTCTTACCACTGGCTTTTAGAAGACTGCATCAGGGAAGGCTCTAACAGTCCTGTGACATTTGTCAGAAGTGTGGGGTGTTGTTTACGAAAAAAAACAGTCAGAAGACCAAGCCAGACAAGATAAAACTGAGTGTTAGTTATGGCAAAGTCTGCAGCCACCAAATAGCCTTATCAAGTTTGTTCGCACAGTGCATGCAGTGCTACCGTTGCAATCTGCACAAGATAAGGACAATGGCTCTTTCACATTTGAACACAGAAGACAATGTCCCTCTTCAGTGGAGGTAAGGTGGATATACATACATCATCTGTCATATGTATGGATGTACATACCCCATCTGTCTCTTCTGCCAGTCAGAATAAAAAAATTGTGTGCAGTCCATCTGTGGTCAATCTTCTTAGCTTCATATCTATAAAGTTTGGAATTGTTTAATCTCTTTCACATCTAGTCATACTGATCAATGGATGTGTTTCTGTATTTTATAGAATAAACACAAATCATTAGCTAATATAAATACATAAATTACCAGTAAATCACTTTTAAAGGGAACCACCTGTGTGGAGCTCTGTCCTGACCTGGGGGCATAACCAGCAAGGTCACTAATCACTCCTGCTCTGTTCCCTGAGATAGGAACTATCCAATGGCATTTTGGCCGGTGCAAAGAACAGTCACATTCAACAGAATGAGTGGGATAAGCTGGGGATGGGGCACTAGTTGGCCACACTCCTGGATTCTCTTTCCTCCCACTGGGAGCACAGTGCTGTGGTAGCACTTAGCACATCTTTTAGAGCAAGCCAACCATTTTTGAACAACAATTTATTTACATAGGCGAGGAGAAATAGCTTCTTGGCAACTGTGTACATGCCAAATGCTGATTTTCTATTTTAACTTCTAGACACAATGGCAATTGGCTTGTTTGATAGATGATGGATTTTGAACTGAAGGGAGAGCTAATGAGGGGGGAGAAAACATGAGCCCAAATCTGCACTTTCCCACTGCATTGCCTCAACTTACAGCTTGGTGAAACACTTGAAAATGGGATTGGGCCCAAGGAGCTTTTGAAATAACCAAACCAATTTATTTTTAGCTTCAAATATGGAGTAACTTTAAAATAGAAATGAAAAGCTGGACAATCCAGGAAAACAAGGAAGAGTGTGGGAACTAGTCAATGTTGAAACCTAGGCTGCCTTTGAGCATCTACAGGGTAGATGCCTCCTCCCTTTCTTGTTGCAGTCAGTCAGGAAGGGGCAAGAAATGAAATCCATAAAAGGTGAATCATTATTATTCACCAGCAATTAGCTTTGTCTATTAAAACTGTCAAGAATTGCTCAGATGCCTGCACTGTCACAATATTTAGGGACATGACAGGAGGCTGGTAAAAAAAGTACTCCAGCCATCCTTCAAAAAATAACCCAAAGACAACATGTTTCATGGCTCCTTCTCCAGCACCACCTGGGTCCATCCCTTTTGCAGCCTTAGAGCAAACAAATCACCACTCCTCTATCTCTACCTTGGGATGAGGCTTCTTAAGATGGGAGAGCCTTGGTTCTGCCCACATCTGGTTTAGCAGTGTGCGTAAGAGTAAAAAAGTGCTGCAATTGCTTCATTTTTCCTCTTTTCTGATCAATGCTGGCGATAATGGTTTCCTTGTTATGGCTTGTAGTCTCCAGCATGCTGCTGTGTTGAAGCACAGGAGGGCTCAAATCTGACTCTTTAATAAAAAAGGGTTTGGTTCCAGCACAGCATGCTTGTAAAATATCTACTGACAAGTCAAAAACTGTTCCACATGGCCTGTAAAACATATGTTAAAAATTATGCATCATAGACTAGCTTTAAATTATTCATTTTTAATTCCTTCAGCCTTGAAGGGTCTTTAAACACTGACTACTGAGAAACAATCCTGCCACTGAGGGAACAGCTATAAAATAAAAAACTGGCTACTTAAAAATATAGAAAAAATGCTTTACCTAGGCACAGTTTCTGAATTTTAAAATATGAATAAAGGTCTGGATCCCCACTTGGTAAAAGCTGATACAGCTCCTTTGAAGTTTGCATAACTATCCCCCATCAGCAGTTGAAAGCCCTGGCCCAGAGTTTAGGATAGATATAGTTTCTCTACATAAGACGACAAGCAAGATTTGCATGGTTAGTTCAAACTATTCCATATTCACTGAGCTGTTGAGGAAATACTGTCTGTGAAACAAATCCTGGATTCTTTCCCAAAGCCATCTAAATGACACTTGCTAGTGAAATGCTACAGCATGAGGCAGATCGGATCCAGCACGCTGGGTTGGACCCTGCTGTAATTCCGATGGCATTATCAGAGAGCACTTGTTACCTCCACGCTTGCCGGGGTGCATCAGGGAAATTGAGAGCATCTAAAAGAATTAAGTGAATGTAACATTGATATAAAAAGGAGAAATAGGCCCCACGCTTGCTATTTCAGGTGGATTTGGTCTTGTTCTCTGCTCTGGGCTCAGCTAGGTGCTGGCAGAGACCTACAGATCTTTTCCATGCTCTGTACTTCTCTGTGCCACACCCATATCACTGTGTCGTGCCTCCCTGAGGCATCTCTGGGACAAGCACACACCTCTTCAACCCTGCTTTGCAGAAAGGAGCCTTTCTGAGCACACACAGCCACTGCAGAGCTCGCCTCCATATCTTTTCCTTGCAACTTGTGACCAAGGTTGGTGTGGCTGCAGCGGTGCACCATATCTTATCTCTTGTGTGCTCCAGAGAAATGATGGTGAGACAGGACTGAAAACACAGATTAAAAAAAAAAAAACAAAACATATATCTATATATCACTCCCTTTCTTCAGTCGCAGAATCATAGAATAGTTTGGGTTGGAAGGGACCTTAAAGATCATTTTATCTCAAACCCCTGCCATGGTCAGGGACACCTACTAAACCGGGTTGCTCAAAGCCCCATCCAGCCTAGCCTTGAATCCTGGCAGGGATGGGGCATCCACAGCTTCTCTGGGCAACCTGTGCCAGTGTCAACATAATTAACTATTAGCAATTGGGACATTCTTGGCTGCTGGGCTAAGCTTTCCTTGATACAACCTACTGAAAATTTATATGTTGCATGATGATAGATCAGTTGTTTTACTAGATACATTCTTCTTGTTTCTGTTGAACTCATGGACAGACCAGGTGTGGTACAACAGGTAGTGAAATGCAGAGTGCTCAGATTCTTCTTTCTCATCCCTATCTCACTCCCTCCCTGCCCCCAGAAATCCTTGGGAGAAATCTCCAAACCTGATGCACAACCCTATTACCAGTGAGCTGTTCCCCAGAGATTCTTTTTTGTAAACAGTCCCACTTACTCACTATTATTGTGAAGCAAATGAAGCATCAAATACAACCAATTTACCTGAGAGTATGAGAGCATCAAGGCAAAAAGGTAACAGAGACACTAACAGACGGTCAGATCGGAGCTCCTCATCCCACCTCCAGCAAAGTGTCAAGCAGCTCCTGGGAAAAAGCAGTGAACAGCTCTTAATAGACTGTTTCCACCACACAGTAATTCCTTGTATTGATACATTCCTCATAGAAGAAGACTAATGTGCTTTTTCTTTTGGTTTTTTTATGCTCATTACTGTGGATTAAATCCTTTCCAGACCTTGTTTATGAAGGATATAACACTGTGCTGCCCTTCAGTATCCAGAGGCAGGATTTAGTGATGGGGTGAGTCTCTCGAAGGGCTTGTATGGGCTTATGCTCCCTAAGCAGAGAGCTCAGGCTGTCCCAGGTGCTCTCACTCGCATGCAAATGTCTGCACACCGTGGTACATGATGTGACACCGCTCTAAATCCACACTCAAGCTTTTACTAATAGAACTCTATGGAAACAAGCTCAGTGGTGATTGATGAATTACAGCTCCTACATGGCATGTTACAGTTTCCAGTGGAAGTACCTTGTGCTGGATTTAATAAACCCACAACATGGGCAGTTTCAGTAACTGGATTAATCACCTGTAAACTCATCTACTTCACAAAGGGAGTTGTGCACTGGCTGTCCAGTGTTACAGAACATGTTTTCCAGAGCTCAGGAATGCATTCTCCCCTCTGATACGTGCTGTGCATGTTCACTGTGCGTATTCGCCTGCCTACAGGAGGGTGGGGAAGATCAGAGATCATTTACTTCTTTGGAGGTGCTATAATCCCCCCACTTCTAGTCATGGCCCCAGTTTTTACACATCTCATGGCCCATCTTTACACATCATCACTAAAACAGACAGCATTATGTTGTTAAATAGTTTTAGCAGACACTTTATCACTTGAATGTGTCTGTCTGGGGGATTCTTTAATGATGCTGCTTTCTTTTTAATTCTACAGTTTTTTACAGTCACCTTAAAAATGCCTGATGCTGGACTGAAAGAAGAGGGCTGAAGTACCTCTCCCGTAAAAACAGGCTAAGGGCGGGGTTTGTTCATGCCAGAGAAGAGAAGTCACTGGGGAGACCTTATAGCACCTTTCAGTACCTACAGGAGCTGCAAGAAAACTAGAAATGTTTGTTTGTTTTTTTACCCGAGAGAATACAGTGATAGGACAAGGGGAATAGCTTTAAAATGAAAGAGAGTAGGTTAAATTAGGTATTCTTAAGACATTCTTTCCTGTGAGGATGGTGAGACACGGGACCGGGTTGCCCAGACCAGATGCGGATGATCCATCCATCAAAGTGTTCGAGCCCAGGCTGGATGGAGCTCTGAGCAACCTGGTCTAATGCAAGGTGTCCCTGTCCATAGCAGGGGAGGTCAAAACTAGATTGTCTTTAAGGTCCCTTCCAACCTAAACCATTCTGTGACTCTAGATACTGACTATGCTAATTTTTATTAGTGATGCCACATAGATTTTTTTGCCCTGAGAAGCGCCAAATTTCTTTCCCCTTTCCCTGCTGCGATCACCTTTGGGATCCACGCAGCCCAATTTCAGACACAGCAGTGTTGGGGGTTGTGGGGAACACAGACATTCCTGGGAGGTGACCCTCCAGGGAGGACCAGACGAGAGCCGGATTTCATCCCGGCGGCGCTCGGGGTGAGTCCGGGCTCGCATCGCACCTCTCCGGGGCACAGCCTCGCTCAGCGGCCTGGGGGGGGTGTGGTGATGGGAGGGTAATG
>VYXF01009248.1:451834-582982 GCA_013397295.1 Polioptila caerulea | reverse complement strand
CCCCCCCCCCTCCCTCCCCCCCTCCCTGCCGCCCTCCTTCCTCCCGCTTACCTGCAAATCCCCCGCTCCCCGCTGCTGCAGAAGGCGCGGTGGGAGCCTCCCAGTCTCCTGACTGTATTCGGCTGTTGAGTTGTTGGGGTTTTAAAAAAATTATTTCTGTTATTTAGAAGCAGGGGTGGCCCTGGCGCAGCTCGCAGCATCCTCCGGTTCGGTGCCCCGGCACTCGGGAGCGGGGAGGCTTCTCCTCATCCAGCCGGGATTTCCCCACTGGAGGGAGGCAGAGGGGAAGGCGGCGGGTGCCGGGGTGGGCTCTGGAGCAAGGGGGCACCTTCGGGCGATGCTCGGGGGGCGACAGCGCCGGGGAACCCCCTCCAGCTGCCCCACGGGGGACCGGTCCTGCCCCGCGCCGCCGCCGGGTGGGAGCAGCGGGAGGGACCAGCCCGGCGGAGAGCTGCGCTCTGCTTGTTTTATGTTCTTTCTTTCTCCCCTGGGTGGGCTGTGTGCCGAAAGAGTAAAGCCAGTGTTACTCCGTTAGGGGGCAAAAAGCAGAGTAGCTGTCTTAGGTGTCTGCTCACACATTTCTCCTTGCAGAATTAATTTCTAGAGGAGCATAAATAACTAATCTTCGAGGTCAGCAGTTTATCTTTATTGTACTTGATATATTTATCTCAGTGGCAAACATCCGTCCCAGGTCCTTAGTGTGTGACTGTGTGTAGTCTTGGCACAAATGAAAACAAGCCAGTAAAAAAAAAAAGCCTCACTATATATTTACTCATTTGAAGCACAGAAGATTTTTCAGTTCTTTGTAACGGTTGGGCTTTTATGTGTCCAATATGCTGAAATAACTTATTCACATAATTGTAAGTCTGAATTACATATTTGTCTGCTGGCCACATATGTTGAAGGAAAAACCTCCCTAATTATGGATCTTTCAGAGAGATTGGAAGGGTGACAAAGCCCTTGTAATCTTTTGGGTCAATTTTCATAAGCTCCAAAAGCTCTCTTTGAAAAGGAAATTAAATTTCAGTGTACAAAAGGGACAGGAGATTCAAGGAAAAAAAAAAGTCTCTTATTCTACTTTGATCTTGTCCTCAGGAGTTCATTTACTTTGGTGCTCTTCAGTGTCACAAGTTAAAATGAAGAGTTGCCTTTAACTGGAGTCTTCCTGCCTCTTGGCATTTCTGGAGGTACTCAATTAGCAGCACACCCCTCCTGTATATTATTTACAGGATATGGAGGGGTGGCTCTGTGTGAAGCATCTGCTTGGAAGCACTTGGCTTTATCCACAGCATCCGATGCCACCCATGCCAGCCAGTGTGTTCACCCCTCCTCGGTTTTTCTGTCCCAGAGCGGGTGGTGCTCTGCCCACCGTGCACAATGCCTGACAGAGCTGCTCCGTGTTTGAAGTTGGGGGTGGCCCTGGGTTCCCTTTCCTGCTTTTGGCAGAGGCAGGATGTTATCTGCAGGGCGTGGCTGTGCTTAAGTTTCTCTCTGGGCTTGTCTGGGGACCTGGCTGTTTTTAATCTGCTTGAGCACGTGTCCAGTTGGTAGCTGGGGGTGAAGGAGGGAATGGTTGGATGTGAATAAAAAGAGTGGATTTGTTTATTAGTTAATAGCACATATTTTCTTGATTATCCTGGAAACAACAAAGCTCCAGCATAGGTCTGTGGTGAGTTTGGTGGCCTCTTCCTCTGCCAATTTCTCACTTCATTTACTCTGTTTTGGTGCTGCTGTAGGGTAACATTCCTGTGTCAGGAGGTTTAAATCTTGTGCCTCAACAAAGTCCCAGTCTGTGATTCTGCCAAACCAGCTTTAAAGTTACCACTAAGGTTTTAAACTACAGTTCTGCTAATACACATTTATTTTACCTTTTTGCGTAGTGGTGTGTAGAAGCATTGTCTCTGGAAGTGCAAAAGAAGAGAGAAATTGTATTACTGATTCTTTTGGCTCACTCACTTGGTGCACAATCTAATTCTGCAGGGGAGACAGCGAGTTGCCCTGTTTGTATGAATTTGTCACACATCCCAGCCAGAAACGAACTTGAAACCTTCTTTGCAGTTCTTCTTCCAAACTTGATTATACTTCTAATGGTAACAGCCTCTCAACTGAGGAAGGTCGTTTTCAAACTAAATATAATTTTATAGAAGACTTGGTATGTGCTTATCAATTTTCTTTTTTTGTTTATGCAAAACTGGGAGCAACTTGACAGGGAATTAAGGTCATGCAGATGGCAGTTCCATCTTTGAGGTTATAGAAACATCTTTTATGTTAAGTGAGTTGCAAATGCTGCTGTTAAATTATAGTAGAAATAAATTTTTACTCAGAACATCTTTTGCACCTATTTTCAAAAGTGAAGTGAAGCAGAAACCTACTTTCAAAAAGCAAAGGAGGGAGAGCAAACTCAGCTCCACAGCATATTTCAAGTGCTGTTAATCCCACCACCTGGTGGAGCTTTTCATGGCTCTGGCTGAGGGAACCCTGAAAAGGATGCATTTTTTGCCTTGTTTCAACACTGTGATATGCCATATGTGGAGTTTCTTCTACTTTTTTCTTTTTCATACCAGACTTAATTAATTTTCTTTGTCCTCTGTATCTTTTGTACTTTGCAAAAGTCAGTATATGGCTATTGGTGTCTCATCTGAAGCAGCAGATAGATGAACTGGTGAAGTAGGGGAAAAAGTTTTCACTTACAAGTACTTCTTAAGTGGAAGAATTATTTTTAATAACCAGCTGCTCTGCCAAAATACTCTGGTGGAACCTTTCAATGCAAGCCCAGTTAGCTTTGTACTAATAATTTTTTATATTTTTATATAAATATTACTATAAAATATTTTTATTTACTATAAAATATTTGCTAAACAGCCTGTGTTCAATCAAGTTTGCAAGGAGCAGAGAGGCAGGTATATTTTGAACTGATCTGAGATTCCTGATGTAGATAATTAAAACATGGGAATGAATTCCAGGAATTAAGGTGAAATATGGCAGATGTACTTTGCCTCCCTCTGCCACAGTCTTGCCTGACTGCATCTAAGCCTGTCTGTTATGTTTATGGTGAGCCTCCTCACTGATAAATGAAAATCTAACTCACAGGTATGCAAGCTGAAAGTAAACTCTGGGGTTATCTGTCAGCTCACAATTCAGAGGAATTGCTTACAGCAGTGAGAAAGCTCCTTGACCCATACAGACATTTCCTGTGAACAACATGCAGCCTTGTGGGCAAAATGCTGTTGTAAATGTTTATATTGCTCTTTTTGCCACAGTGCCTGTGGCAGCAGCCAACACACCAGAGGAGGCCATGGCTTGCCTAGGAACGTGACAGCTCCCATCTGCCTCCCCAGTCCTGGCAGGAATGGTGTGCCTGGTGCTGCTGGTGGGGTGGACACCTGGCTCTCTGGGCTAGCTTGGTGTCTGATTCATTGTCCAGTAGGTATCTGCTCTGTATCACCCAACATGGATCTGCTCCAGGGAGCTGGGAATCTCCTGCCAGCCTTCAGGGGTCTTGGCTTCCCAGCCGTAGTCTCCTAGTGCTGCTTGAGCTGCCCTGGACTATCTGTCCTTGTCTTCTGGTGCCAGTGCAGAAAGCTGTGGCTCTCTGACACCAGGTGTTGTGTTTGAGACTTCAGCAGGGTGGGTTTGATGTCTGAGGTATCTTCTTTCACCAGCTGACCCTGTGTTAGCTATGTATGTTTTCTGGGCACAAACCTCTATCTTATGAAATAGATAACCTTATCAACATAAGTGGTCTCTATTGCGGGTGTATGGCTGTTAGTTGTTCAAAGTTGTCACTTCTTGTGACCTGTCTTGTCCTGATAAGGGCTCTGGACTGACCTGGCTCTAACTAACAGCAGCCACAGATGAACTGCTGTCACCATTCTGGTCAGTCTTATGCCAGCCTCCTCTTCCCACTAGTGCCAAGTGTCCCATACTCTGGTTTGTAAGTAGCAAGCTCAAGTTGCTTTGTGTAAAATGTCCTATAAAACTTTAAAAAGCTCTTTTAAGTCAGGACTGCACAACCCCCTTAAGCTGTGAAGGAGCTGTGGAATGTGGAAAAGAGAGGGTCTTGACAGACAGGGAGCTCTCTTTAAAAGAAACTCCCCATAGTATTGGTGGAAGCTTACTCTGAAACATGAGTTAAGATTAGGAATGTCATCAATTGTAAAGACTGTAGTAATTGTTAAAATACAATTCCGGGGGAAAGGAGGGTAGAAAGCAATTCTTCCTGGCTTTGCTTCACTTTGAACTCCTGTGATTAAGTTGCTTCATCTGGACTGACATGCACGTCCTTCCTTGGGGAGAGGAAGATTTGTGCCCTGTGTACGAGATGACCAAACCTTGGAGCAGAGAGGAGCTGTACTATTTCAGGAAACCTGTTAACCTCATCAAGCCACATCTGTTTCTCTGAGCAGTCCCACAGCTATGTCTGCCAAGCAATTGCAAGTTATCCTAGAATGCAAAAGAGACACAACTTAAGTGGTTGAAACCTGCACCTGGTGACAAAATGTTTGAAGTGCAGCTGTCTCTCTCTGAGGACATAATCTCAATAGACCTTTTTTGTTGTTTTTTGTAGTAACTTTCCCATATTTTGGAAGTCCTTTGTCCCAGTAGGTTTTCAGTGCAGGCTCAGCACACTGTAGCTTTCCATCCCAAAAGATTTGAGGGGAGAACAAGGAGGAATGGATGANTCAAAACATGCACCGCAACAGGTCCAAGCACAACATTTCCCACCTTGCTGGTGCCTGGCAGAGGACTGCTGCTGGCATGGATGTGACTACANACAGGGTAGAACCCACAGGGTCCAAGCACAACATTTCCCACGTTGCTGGTGCCTGGCAGACGACTGCTGCTGGCATGGGTGTGACTACACTTACTCTTGGTATCCCTGAAACTCCTGCAGTGGACTCCTTATCCATCCCTTTGGAGGATTGTTCTGCAGAGTAAAAACTGGCACAGTGACAGTAAGATATTAAATCTGATGCAATTTTAAAATGTCTCTGGACTAAATAATTGCTACTAACATTTTTCCAGGATCCGTGGAGTTTTGGATTTTATTTTTGTTTTTAGAGCTTTGGTACACTAATACAAAACAAAGGTTTTTCCTTTTAAAGGACACTACATTATTTCTAGAGGCTGGATCTTCAATCAATGACTTAATCTTACTTATCTGAAATACTTTGTGTGCTGACACATCACAGTGCTGTACCAGCTTGAAAAAGAAATCTAATTCTATCAAATCTGCCAGCTCAGTTAATATGACCCTGCCAGGGAAGCATAAGGCATTACCTCCAGTTCCTCTAGGAAGGTATCAGATTCCCACTGCCAGCTCAAGTTCAAAGTACAGTACACGTGGCCAGGTTTGGATTTTAAAAGAAATTTCTAAGGTATTTCTTGTATCCTGGCTTGCAAAACCACAGATCAAATTGGAAGATATCATCTGAATATTTGGTTTGAAATACAGCAGGTTGAGTCCTACAGACAGTCCTTTGGGATTAGTCTTGAAGCAGAGACCTGTTACTTCAACCTGAGACTTCTACAATCTGTATGTAAATAACATGGTTAGAGCTACCTGCAACTTGAATTAAAGCTGACCTGACATTTTTTGTTGCTTTTTTGACACTCTAGAGTGCATCCAAAGCTGTCAGAGTGTGATAAGGACACCCATGCCTCTGTCTTAAATTCCTTTGGCCTGATGGGATATGGTGATGCCTTCTACAGAACCTGCAGCCTGCATTATTGCAAGACTTTTGCTGTAAATGCTGTAGCTCCATGCATCTAATGCTTTCTCTTACTAGAGCTTCACTTAAATCAGCTTGTGCAAATTATCAAATATTAGATATTTTGGTGACAACACTGAGAAAAATACTCATTTACATTGAGTTGAAGCAATTCTTAGTTAAGCAAAGGCTGGTCAATATAATTATGATTTTGAGAAAGTGATGCATTGTTGCTTTTAGATTTACTTTATCTTAGTTCCAGGTCCATTTCAAACTTCTCAGGTAGTCAAAATTATTCATTTTGAAAGAACCAAGTTTGCCTTCAGAGATGTCAGAATGATTCCTCTGAATTAGATGTGATCTGCATTGTCACAGTTTGTCAGCCAATGGCAATTCTGATATTACAGCTAAATTTGAGGGTTTTTTTCTTTCCTCTTTGAAACTATTTTGATAGTGAAGTTATTATTCTTTGGAAGGCTTACCCTATTTTTCTCTTCAGGAAAATTCTGTATATTTCAAATAACAAAAGGATCTCTTCTGCTCCTCAGTCTAGTGCTTATTAGAAGAATTAGAACTCTTCCTTCTTGATCTCTTTTCTTTTCAGCTCCTGTATCTTCTGCTTTTCCCCTTCAGTTAAAATCTGCCTTTATCAAGAAACATTGACTTCATGATCAAGTCTCCTGTGGCTTTACTCTGCCTGCTAAAACAGACCTGCTGCTCTTCTCAAGCAGCTGGCTTGATTCTAGCCTAAAAATTTAACCTGAGAGGTGAAAATGAACTTCGGTTGCCCCCATCCTGTTAACAATGTTCAGCTTCAAACTTCAGACTCTAATGCTGAGGGCTACCCAATATCTCCAGGGGATCAAGCAGTAGCACTGGAGGGAACAGACAGCAGATAGATACTAAATTTGCAGGCAGGACATGGATGCATGTGCAGCAGCTGAGAATGCCACAGCCATTAGAACTGTGCAAGTTACCATGGAATCACAGAATATCCTTAGTTGGAAGGGACCCACAGGGATCATTGAACTGGCCCTGTGCATGACATCCCAAGAACCCCATCCTGTGCCTGAGAGTGTTGTCCAAATACGTTTTTGAGCTTTGTCAGGCTTGGTGCTTGTGCCCACTTCCCTGGGAAAAGAGTCTTTTCCTGATACCCAACCTAAACCTCCTCTGATTCAGCTTCAGGCCATTCCCTTGGGTCCTGTCACTGGTTACCTGAGAGAAATCAGTCCCTATCCCTCCCTGTCCCCTCGTGAGGAAGCTGTAACTTCAGTAACATCTCCCCTCTGTCTACTGAAGGCTGAGCAAACCAAGTGACCTCAGCTGCTCCTCGTATGGCCGCCCCTCAAGGCCCTTCACTGCCTTCATAGCTCTCCTTTGGACACTTCCTAATATTTTTCTGTCTTTCTTGTGTTATGTTGCTGTTGTGATGTTATGGTGAAGTTCTCTTGTACACGGGAGATTGTGCTGTAATGGAACCCAGAAATACAAGGGACAACTGCATTACTCTTTGTAAAAGGTCAGAGTTAAACAGACCCTTGCAAAAACTTCTCTTGCTTAGGAAGGTGATATTGAAATGTAAACTGGATCTTACAAAATATCATATGGAAACCAAAGTTGTCTTTTCAGGTGGTAAGAGGAAGAAAACAATTTAGGAGGGTAGTGTGGGGTTGCTTTATAAATTGGGTAAAAGGCAGCTTCCTTCTCTTGGGCTGCCAGAAATGCCTATGGTGTGACTTGCTGGTGTAAGTGGGGACTCTTCAGTGAATTCATGGAGAACATCTGGGCAGGGGACACAGCTGTGGGGTCAGGATATGGTTTTGCTTCAAGATCGCAGCTGTGGGCAAAAAGACCTCAGATCCACCAAGGTTATTCTGATGTCTGCAGTGTGGTGATGTGAAGTGCCCATGGAAGCACAAAGAGTGTGTGAGATACTGAGAGCTTCTTCAGAGCTTCATGGGAGTTTTTTTTCTAGTTTTATCTCTGTTTCTCTCCTTCCTGAGTAGGTACTGAAATGTCCTTTAGTCCTGCTCTTAGTTTTTTTTTTCCCTGTCATGGTTTAACCACCCAGACAGCAGCTAAACCCCATATAGCCACTGTCTCACATTCCCTGCAGTGGGAGAGAACTGGAAGGGTAAAAGTGAAAAAACTCAGGGGTTGAGACAAATTTAATGTGTAAAGCATAAACTGTGCATGGCCAGCAAAGCAAACTGAGGAATTCATCACTTCCCATGGGCAGGCGGTTGTTCAGCCATCCCCAGGAAAGCTCCATCCCACATAATGGTAAATGGGAAGATAAATGCCATCACTGAACATGCCTCCCTTTCTTCTTCTGCTCCCATCTTTGTATGCTGATCATGGTGCTGTATGATATGACCTTGGGTCAGGTGGGGTCAGCTATCTTGGCTGGGTCCTTTTTCAGTTCCTTGTGCACCCCCAGCATCCTTGCTGGTGGGGTAGGGTGAAGAGTAGAGAAGGCCTTGGCTTAGTGTAAGCTCTCCTCAGCAATAATGAAAACACACCTGTGTTATCAACAGTGTACCCAGCACAAATCTAAACCACAGCCCCATACCAGCCTCCATGAAGAAAATTAACTATCCCAGACAAAACCAGCAGAGTCCTTCCTTTGCACATTCTTCCTCTCATCCATCCTTTTGGACAAATTCTCCTTGCTCGAAGAGAATATGCCATTCCTGCAGCTTCCACCAGCCCCCTTCCTCTCCCAGGCTTTGTTCTCTGTGTGCCAGGATCTGGGTGAACCAATAGAGCAGGAGAGCCAGGGACACTTAAACTTTGCATCTGAGAACAAGTGTGTGGTGTTGGGAGGACACACTTGTGGCTGAGAACTTGGAGTGAGGGCCTGCCCCTTCTCAGCTCCCTGCTCCAGACTTCCTAGCTGCAAAGGACAGTATTTCAGTTCCCTGGAGGTTTAGTTTGGCCTGTAAAGTGGTTGGAGATTCCAATAAAGATGTAAACATTGCCCTTTTGACCAACAGCTTGATTTTCGAACTACAAAAGTAAAGGGAAATCTAGTACATGAAGAAAAGAGCTTTAGAGAAGGGGTTTAACTCTCTGCCACTCCATTGAGTGGTGCAGTCATCAAAAATGTGCAAAAGCACAGCTGATGCAATATAAATAATCTATATTTCTGTTTTGTTTACTACAATGAGGTTATCACCCTGGTGCTACAAGGATTGCACAGTTTGGTGCTTTATCCATGTGGCTGTTCATTAACTGCTTTTTCTTGCCTGGATCCTAAGACCTTACAGGGGAACGTAGTGTCATTGACTCACTGTGGCTGTCACAGCAGATTTTCTGTTAAAAAGTATTCAAAAATAGATATACAAAAGTAAAAGCTGCTTCAGACCTGGAGTTATAGAGAAAAAGCCTGTATTGTGGTGGCAGGATGCGGGAGATAACAGCAGCTTCACAACTTTGTGATAAAACTCTGAGGATGCTGGAGCACAGCTGTGCTGCATCCTGCTGTTAAATCAATGTCTCTCCAGTTCAAAGACAAGGATGTTGTGTGGAACAAATTAATGTAGCTGATGCCAATGGCTCTTCCCTCATTCTATAGCTTTGTAAGACCCATTGTAGAATGTTGTTGTGGGACACACAAGGACACACATGGACACACTTTCTCGTGAGAAGGCTAAAAACTATTTATTAAAACATCTGACTCCAAATGTAAAGTATTTCCACACAGACTAGGGATTGGAGGAGAAGACTGACACCTCTCCCATCCCATTGGTCAAGACAACTGCCCATCAGTTGTTTTTTCACTCCAAGAGAAAATATGTAAACAACCTTGTCTTAACATAAACATGTTCTAATTATAACACCCATGTGTGAGAAAGAACTAAGAACTATGAAAAACATTAAGTTAGAAAGGGCATCAGAAAGCTTGAAAAATCAGGCTGACAGTAGAAGGCCACCAGATTTGTCAGGAACAATTTGACATAATGCTCACAATTCAGACAGTTCATTACACTGACAGAAGTTGTGTGTTAATGCCCAGGTAAGACACTGATTTGTGTTTCTCCAAAAGATCTGTAACTCTTGTTTAAAACACCCAGTGCTTCAAACAAATTATCTCAAGCAACTACATCACTGGTTGTGAGGCCAAAGAGCTGAGGAGCAGGAGATGGATACTGGCTGTTGAAAAATACAAGGTTATTGAAAAACAAATGGTGTTACAGTAATTGCAGAAGTGGCTAAAACACTTGGAAGTAGCAATGAAACAAAGGAGTTTAGGATAAGCTGCTTCTCCCCAAGGCCAAAGTCTCCTGTCAATACTGAGCTGAGTATTGGCAGAGGATGTTACTATGTAATTGCAATTCATTTTGGAATATTTTTAATAGAGAAAAATTATGGAGGTCCGTATGGAAAAGAATCAATAGGTAAGAATTACCAATCAAACTCCTTTGGAGAGGGATGTCTCTGTTTCACAGAGCACCAGAAGAGGCTGTTGTTTCTCCCTCTGTTACCACCTGACCTGCTGCTGCTGTAGGAGAGGGGCTTATTTGCTGAGCTTTGTTTCTGCTGTCTTAGGAGGATACACACTTTTCCTTTGACTGTAAGAGGTCTGGATGAAGAATTCTATCACAGAATCAATTAAGTTGGAAAAAATGTCTAAGATCATCGTCAAGTCCAGCCATCAACCTAGCACCAATACCACATTCACCATTAAACCATGTCCTCAAGTGCCACATCCACAAATTTTTTGGACAATTGCAGGGATGGTGACTCCACCCTCCCCTGGGCAGCCAGTTACAATGCTTGAGAACACATTTCATGAAAATCAAAAAGAAACCCTATATTAAATTTAAGCTTCCCCTGATGCAACTTGAGGCCATTTCCTCTCATCTTGTCACTTTTTACTTGGGAGAAGAGACCAACCTCCACCTGGGTATAATCTCCTTTCAGGTAGAGAGAGGGAAGGTCTCCCTGCAGCCTCCTTTTCTCCAGGTTAAACACCCCCATCTCCCTCAGCTGGTCCTCATAGGACTTGTATTCCAGCCCCTTCACCAGCTATATAAAGCTAAAATTCTGCCAGATTGAGGCAGAAGTGCTCAGTGTGGCCACTGTCTCTACAAAAATCATGAGAAAAGCTTCCCACACTCCAGTGACAGTAGCCCTTTGTCCCTTTGGCTTAAAATACCAAAGTCCTGTCTGTGGGTACTGTCATCACACTAATTGAGAAACAATTCTAAGAAATTTGCCCCATTTTCAAGTTATTATCTTTTAAAAAGAACAGTTGTCTTGTGGGAACAAGCTGGACCAAGAGTTCTATCTTAGTGCAGCAGAAAGCAGTCCTTAGATCCTCCTCAGGCAAGCTGTCAGAGACACACACCCAACTCTTCTTCTTTTGTGTGTGTGAATTTTTAAAGAAGCATTGCTCAAAATGTCTTTTTTTCTGACTTATCTTTCCCTTTGCAAACTTAGAAGTTCTCTGTCTTTTATGAAATAAACCCACAAGGCACAGCTCCATTTTGGAAAACAGCTTTTCACTAAGGTGTAACTCTCCTCTGCCTTGCTCTCCAAGCCACTCACCTTACTTTTGGCATGTCTCTGAATTTGGAAAATGGTATTATGAGTCTGGCTGTTGTCTGCCAGTACAATTTTTACATCTTTACTGTCTTGTTTGGAAATTTAGTGGCTCTGATATGCAGACGTGTATCTTCAGTGAGGAGCTTCTCATGAAACAGACTGAAGCTGGAACAAGACCCCAAGGCAGCTCGATGCCCTTGCTATGGCAGTTTCAGGCTTGCTTGGCAGAGGGGCACCCCCTGAGGGTGGGATTACCAGGTGGCACATAACCCTTCCCACTCTTGGAAGGGACCAGCTGGCTTTACAAGGCAGCGCTTCTGCAGGGTGAAACTCGGTGCCATTGGGACTGGTGCCACCTGCTGTGCTGCTGGCACCCTCCTCACTTAAACAGCGAGATGTGGCACACTGCCACCCGTGCCCAAGGGTTAAGTTAAGGGCAAAACTGGGAGAGATTTGCTTGTTTTGAAAAGTATCTCTTTCACAGTCCCCAATCTCTACAAAGGGAGCCCATCCAAATTTGCCATTGTTACTTTTGTATCTGATCAGGCTTCAGTTGACAACTCTAGTTCTGGAAGCTGGAAATTCTGTTATTAGGGCACTGACGCTTTTCTGGATATTAAAAACTTCTTGCTTTTATAGCTGTCAGAATCAATCTTTCAGATCTCCCCCTCCTGCTGCTGTGCTCTCTTGTGAGCTGATTGCTACTCCTGGGCAGGTAAATGTCGGCATTGTTTTGCCTGGCACCAACAATATTGACTTCCAAGGAAAGGGTGTTTCTACATCTCGGATCAAGTCCTGTGGTTTGTTTATGATACTCTCCTGGGTCAGAAAAAAAAAAAAAAACAAACCTCTGCATAACACTTTCCCCTTTCTCCAAGAGAGAATAGGGTCGTGCTCAGTAACCTTGAGTATGGACTTGTCGTATCTAGTAAGCTCATTAGAGCTTGATCTGCTCATTACCTGGAGACTGTTGAAGGCAAGACCAAAATATTTCAGAAGTCAGTGAGGGCAGCACGCTTCCCTCTGAGTGAGCGTGGGAATATTGTTCAGCACATGTATTTGAATTGATTGCTGAAGCTGACATCTGCTTACTGAGGTTTAAAAAGCTTGTGGCTTTTCATAATCTGTAAACCACATGGCATTTGTATGAACAGTCTTTGTCAATGGTAGTTCCCTTACCCAAAGCCAACAGGACTGTAGAGCAGAGCCCTTTCCTTTAAAGCCATCAGTCACCACTAAGAGTCTAGCTGAAAATGAGTAAACCCAAAATTTTCTTTCTTACTCTTCCATTCCCTAGGAAATTCTTTCACAGATGTGACAGCCCCTCCCGGTCCACTTGTAGCTCCTATTGAATTTCAATTTCCTGTCCAAAATTGTTGAGACATGCGATAGTTAACAAGATATTCTTCCTCAAAGGTCACAGGACAAGAGATCCTTGTCAATAGTACATGATAAAAGATTTCAAACCTAATGAGTGATCTTTAGGGCATGCAGCAGGCACCCAGAGAGTGTCTTGGGTGTTGAGAGAGTTGAAATTGGTTTGAATTTTTTTCAGGAGGTATAGAACAAAGCCACAGCACTGGCATTATCATTAAAAATGTCCTTCAGCCTGCCCAGTTGGCTATTTTAGGAGGCATAAGTAATGTAAACATCATGGCAGAGAGAATAAAACACTTGTAGTGGTTTAACCCCAGCCAGCAACTAAGCACCACTCTCTCACTCCCCCAGCAGCGGGACTGGGGGAGAATTGGAAGGGTGAAAACTGGAAAACTCATGGGCTGTGATAAAGACAGTTTAATAGGGAAAGCAAAAGCCATGCACACAAATGAAACAAGGAAATAATTTCCTGCTTCCCAAGGGCAGGCAGGTGTTCAGCCACCTCCAGGAGAGCAAGGCCCTGTCACAGGTAATGGTGACTTAAGAAGACAATCGACATCACCTCAAATGTCACCCCTTCCTTCTTGTTTCCCCACTTTATATACTGAGCATGATGTCACATGGTCTGGAATATCTCTTTGGTCATTTGGGGTCACTTTCCTGACTGTGTTTCCTCTCAGCTTCCCATGGACTCCCAGTCTTCTCACATCTATAGCAGTATGAAAACCACCCAAAACACAGCCCCATCCTGGCCCAAATCAGGCACTGCTCCACACCAATGGAGTATGAAGTTCCCCATCCCTTGTGGGATTTGTATCTTTATCTAAACAGGATGGAGATTTGTCACTTCTTTCACCAGGATTCTCTAGGTGCACACTGAAGAACCACTATGTTAGCAGGGGTTCATCACAGCATTGTGAGTAGCAAAAGTTACATCCTTTTGGTTTAGCTGAACAGAGATGAACCTTTTGTTAAGGTGGCGACTTGGTTTCTGAGCTTGCCTAAAAATAAACAAGGTGCTGACTGGCATGGTTATATTTTCATTGCTTGACCTATCAAAAGAGACAGTGACAGGGAAAGGACACATCTGAAAGTGCTCAGATGACATTGCATTAATTTGTAGCAGTGCTGGAATTTCCTTTGAGATGCTTCCTAAGGATGTTGTGGGCATCTGGCAAAAGGCTCTGCTTTTTCTTTCCTTTGATATATGCCCAGAACCAGAGATAAATGATGTAAAATGGGGTAATTAAATGTGTTTATTTCTTGCAAAAAATGGTTGATGTAGTTCATTTTGTCGTTTGAGGGTAAGGGGGGGATCTTTAAACATATCTTCACTCTGCTTGTGTAATTTGAAGGTGGCCTTTTTTCTCTTTTGTTTTTGGTGTTGGTTTATGGAGGGATTTTTGGGTTTGGTTTTGTTTTTTTTCTCTTTAAAGCACAAGGCTTATTTAAGAACTTTGTAGGCAAAAATATTTTGCAATGCCAAACATCATCTGTTGTATGTTCAGAGCAGGACTTTCTTTGCTCTTCAGCTCAGAGTGCTTTAGACAGAATGGGAGAAGGACGTGAAGGAGAATGGTGTTGTACTTAGCAGAATTAGAATAAGCCCACATGCACATGGTTTGTACTTTTTAATTCCAAGAGCCTGAATCTGATCTCACTCCTACTAATCTCTAAAGGGATTATTCCTGATTTACACCATCCTAAATGAAATCAGAATCTCGCCCTGAAAGCCTGTTTGTACTTCAGACATTGTCTCAAGGCAGCTGACCTGCAAATAGGAAAAGGAGACCTGAGTACCTGTGGGTTAACTGTTTAAATTTGTCAAGCTAAGTTGACTACAGCTTCTTTTTTTTTTTCTTAGCAGGGAAATGGTACTGCAAAACCTCAGGCTAGAACCCATTTGCCTCAGTTGGACTAATAGGAGGCAATCAGAGGATCCTCTTTGGTACAACACAGTGCTCTGTATTTGCACAGCATCTTTCATCTGAGGATATTAAATAACTACTTCATTGCACTTCTGGAAGCTGTTCAGCCAGACAAATCTCTTTAATGACCCGCTGCAACTCTGGTTGCTAGCAGTGAAGCAAAAATAAGTTAATACATTGAGTCTCTGGTCATGAGTGGCATCTGTAAGAAGAGGTCTGCAACCGAGAACTGTGTGAATCTGTTAGCTGAAAATACTGGGATTTCCGGAAAAAAGGCTATGTCAAACTTACCTCCTGAGAAAAAAATTGATTTTTATTAGTACAGGTTCAGTTAGTGTTCACTGAGACAGATACCAAAAGCAAATGTACAGTTTCAGGGTGGGAAAGCACAGGTTGCCTTTAATCATCACGCCAACTCCTTTATGGCCCCAAATTAATATTCTTTTTATTCATGTTTTGGCTGTCTACATGCTCATTTTTAAGACTGTGTTTATATTGCCATTAAGGGAAAGTTGAAAACACCTTTTCTCAGGGATGCACTAAAGGAAACTGGTATATTATTATATACCTGTGCACATTCTCAAATGAACACGTCACGTTTGTCATTCTGCAAAGCACAATTTTGGTGTAGTGATACATTTGCACAGTGTTTGAACATACTAAATGCAGCCATACAGTGGGAACCAGATGGTAGCCTCACACAATGGCCCACCTATTTTTTATTTTGTTCTTGAGTTCTGTTATCAGCTCAGATTTCTCAGTAACTATCCCTTTGCCCTGTCCATTTGAGATGCTCCAAGCTTTAGACTACACTAGTTAGATGACTGTGGAGGGTCCTGTCTTTATGGACTGTAGGATGCCTACATCCCATGATTCACCCAGCACAGTGGAAAAAACACTGAACTCTGGGACACTTATCAAAAAGGCTCAGTATAGGAAGATTTTGCTTACACTGGTTCAGTTATCCCATGCAAACATCTGTTCCTGCTGAGGAGCTGAGCTGGTTTTTCCTTTCCAACCTGAAAGCATGGTTATGGCATTAAATATATTGAGCCAAATTTGACATGCACAGTCATTTGTCTGGAAAATATTCTTTATTTTCCTTACAATAAGTAAGAAAGTCTGCTACTTCCTCAAAGGTGTGTTTAGTTTTATTGCTAGTCACAAGAAGTTGTTAGCCATGGCTGATGTAAACCCCGCCTATCAGCAGAGACTGGAGGAGCTAATGACTGTATTCCTCGAGGTGAGACCTCATTAATTCAAGCTGAAACAGCTGGTGAGTGATGCTCTGAGGAGTTGGCATTAGAATAAAAAACCCAGTTGGCTTTGTGTCTACAGTTTATATGAGTAACCCAGAAAACTCTGTAGTGCAATCTCTGCATTTTTCTGTTTTCCACAAAATAATCATCATCATCATCTCAGGTCCACATCTCTCTACTTTTCTGTATTTACCTGATATAAACCACAGTAAGTGCCATGTAAGCAAGTGTAGGATTTACTGGGAAGATGAGAACTCCTGGTTAATCCCACACTCTTCAGCAAAGCTCTTCCTTCCTTCAGTTTTGCCTCTGCAGCAATGTGTGCATCAGCTTGGGTCCTCCTCAGTGAAAAAGAGTGATGCTAGACCTTCCTTTGAAGCTTTTGCTATTTGATTGAATCAAATTCTCTAAAATTTCTCTCCATTAATATATCCATTATAGGGAAAGAGACATTTTTCCCTGTTTGTCTCTGCTCTCTCTGCTCTGGTCCCACGAAGTCTGTTGCCACAGCAGATGAAAAGGTGGAGAAATTTTAAAATACACCACATACCAGATATAAAATCTACTGCCTTGCTGAACTGGTTAATGTTGCTTAGCTGACATTTCTGCAGTGTAGGAAAAGCTTCATATTATTGGCCAAGCACTTTGTAATTTTCGGTTATTTCTAAAATGGATGCCAGCAATTGGAAATATTGAGTAATTTTTAATTGAAGTGATATGATCAGTGGGTGATTAGTTTTTGGAGTGCCTTGGATGTATGCTATGTTGTAGAGACAAGCCATCTGGAGCAGGGCTGTGGTTTAGCTGCTGTAATGAGTACCCATGGACTGCAGTGCCAAAATGACCAGGTTTATTACATCGATGAAGATCTTGAGTAATTCAATTCATATTCACAGATCTAAATGAACTAAAATGAGAACATAATTTGGCCTGAAGTTTTAGTTTGATGCTCTTAATTATTAAACCAAGGATCATCAATGCATTTCCCACTATGCTTAAAATAACCAGCCACAGCAAATCAGGCTGTTGAGTTCCTTCCTCTGCCTGCAGCTTTTACCAAATTTACCACGGCCAGGATTTCACCAGATTTTACCTAGATGGCCAGTGTGACTTCATTAGGTGCTTCTTGTATTTGCTGCTCCTCTGGCCTACAAGCATCACACCCTGTCTCTAACCTTGGGGAAAGGCTGATAGGGGAGAAGAATCATAGAACCACAGAATGATTTGTGTTGGAAAGGACCTTTAGAAGTCATCTTGTCCCACGTCTCTGCAATGTGCAGAGACACTTTCCACTAGATCAGGTTGCTCAGAGCCCTGTCTGTGCTGACCTTGAACGTTTCCAGGCGTGGAGCACCCACCACTGCTCTGGGCAGCCTGCTGCAGTAATGCTCTCACTTCTGGGGATTACTGGGCAGATGAGTCCCACCATAAATCTCTGTTAGTCACAAAGCTTGCAGCTTGCATTGCTGCAGGGTACCTGTAGCAGCCCTGTTTTTGTTGCCAGGCTTGTAGCTGCTGGACTTAATTACTCTAAAATGAAGACTGATTTGTGGTATCACACCAAAATTAATCCTCCCTCTTCCTGAAATTTTCATTACACAGTCTTTTTGCTGAAGTCTGATCAGTCATGGTGATGTACAGCCCTGAAACTTGAATCTGAAGTGCTGCCCTGTATTCAGTGTATCAAGGGGTGTTTGGAGCAGTGGGGTTACTGGAGGAAGTGGCTGGAAGTGGCCGAAAGAAAATAAAAAAGCAAACAACCTTTGAGAATGCTTTGATCTGAAATCAAATATCTGCACCAAGGAGGCAGTATATTTTAGGAGAGGGCACAGGCTGCATGTAAGTAGATGCATTCTATTTGATGTGCTGAGATCAAGGTGTTGGAGTCTTTAACTGCTCATCTGGTCATCTTATCTCGTGTTTTCCCTCTTAATTTTTCCCTTGTGATTTAAAATCGTTTTTCTCACTTGTTCTGTGAAACATTCTTATGCAAAGCCAAGTCTCCTACAACTCAAGCAAGCTTGTTTGTAGCACAGGAGCAAAGAGGTATTAGAGTTTTTGTTTTCCAAAAAACACATTACCTATTTCCCTTTTTTTTCCTCCCCAAGCTTGTTATTAAATTAGCAGTACTTTAATGAAGTATTTAATGAAGAAAACAAAACAAAACAACTTCTGCATCCTCTAGATTGTTCCCAAATCCCTGAATGAAAAATTACTTAAAGATTAAAGCCCTTGCTGTTTCCTGTGTCATTGCAAAGCAATAATGAGCAGAACTTGAGAAGCTCTGCTCTCTCCTGGTTTGGAGTACCAGCCTCTGTCACAGCATCAAACAGCCATGCCAGCACTTTTTCATGATACCAAATGATCAAGTTTCATAGCAGATTCTCCCCCAGTTTAATGCTGCTAATGACTATGTGAATGAGACTTAGAATATCAGCACAAGTTTGAAATCTCAGCATTGGAGCTTAAACAATCTGTACAGGAAGAAGATGCTGTTGAGAATGTAAGCATCAGTTAAAAATTGTCAAGTTTTCCAGTTTTTATTGCAATTTCCTCAAAGCCATGCAATCCACAGCAGACCCAGGAATAAATTGCAGGAATCAGGTTCTTGCTGTAAGCAGGGACAAGTGGCATGCCCTGAGCACTGGCACATGATGAACAAGCCAGTGGCCTCTCTCTCAGCAAGAGGTGAGTTGCTTGGGTAATTCCTGTTTTAAACAGTAGTGCTGGATTTGTGCTTCAAGCAGCCTCAGACAGCCAAAGAGGAATAAACTCCAGGTTAAAACCTGTGTTTGTGTCATTACCTTCTTCCTTTTTACCCCTGCAGTGACAGTGTGTCAGAGGGTAATAATGGGAAAGGGGAACTTTGCTGTGTGTGGGAATAATAAAAACCAGCAAGGTCTACACTATGAGGTTCCAGTCTGCAACAAGAGAAATAGAGCACTTGTATTGCTTTCTGATGTAGAGGAAAGAAAAACAGAGGCAGGTTTAGATGGAATTTTAACTAAATTGTTTAGATTTTGCAAGCTACCACCTTGTATCCTTTAATGTACTGGATGAGGAGTGGCTCATTTGCTGTGAGGGTGGTGAGATGCTGGAACAGGCTGCCCAAAGAAGCTGTGGATGTCACATTCCTGGAAGAGTTCAAGGCCAGGTTGGGTGAGGCTGTGACTAACTTGCTCTAATGGAAGGGGTCCCTGCCCATGGCAGGGGTTTGGAACAAGAAGATCTCAAAGGTCCCTTCCACCCCAAGCCATTCTGTGGTTAATAGGTCTTGATACAGGCATGGTTACAGATGACAGTATGTGAGTGACAGTGTCCTGGGAGTAGATGGCCCTCAGCAGGATTTTCTCTCAGTGTGCCAAAGATGTGCAACATTGTTCGAGGCGTTTTCCAAGTGGGATGCTGTCCCTGCCTCCATGAAAGCAGAGGTGAGATCCAACCACGATGACCCTTGAGCAGAGAAGGGTGCATTGGTGCAAGAGTGAATCAGCCCAGGTGCACAGCAGTGCCCCATAGAATGGGGGTTTGGAGAGCTGCCAGGCCCAAAGTAGCTGCAAAGGTGTCAACCTTTTAAGCAGAAAGCCTTGGTGGGCTGAGGAATTTCTGCTGCCCAGGCAGCTCCAGAACCTGAGGTGCTGAACAGTCTGCAGTGACTCTGGTGACCACTCAGAGATGATATTCTCCTACTGTACTTGACATGCAGTGATGGAGAGTGGAGGAAGCTGTCACCATGCAACTCCTCTGGCAGGATGAAGCCTGCCACTGTTGTATCTGTCTCCTCTTAGTCCCAGTGCTGGGAGGGGGGGCTGAAATGTGGCAATTGCACCCATGCCAGGGAAGGTGCTTTTAGATTTTCAGGGCTTCCTGAACATTGCAGCTCTGGTACATTTTGTCCCCAGACATGTCTTTATTCTTAATTTCTGTGGCTTTTCAAGGAAGGCAGCTCAGAGCACTGTCCTCCTGGGTGATCTGGGTTGATGGTGAGAACAGAAGGGGACATCTTGGAAGGGTGGTGAGAGCAGAAGTGTTACCTTGGAGCCAGTGGTCAGAGGAGCCAAGAAAACAAACAGCTAGGAAAAATATCTGGCTTCTGTGACTTACTTCCTTAAGAAGCAAAGTGGAGAGCAAAAACATGTGGGATGACTAAGATATGAAGGAAAACCACGCTCATGTTTGGCAACAAGCCTGGCCTTTCAGCACTGAGGGTAGGGCTTGGTTTCTCCATCTTGCTCCAGGGCTAGTACTTGTGTGGCTCTCATGGACAAGACTCCCACTCCATCTGCCCCTTCTCCTCGCTGCTGGCTGACAGAGCCACTGGCAGAATCAATACTGGGAATAATACCCTGCTGTGATCCCATAATGTAAAAACAATCTTGCAGAAACGAGTCTCGGAGGGAATTGGATCTTCATTTTCTTTTAAGAATACTCCAGTTTCTCTCAATCAGGAGAAAACTGTTCTCCTTATGAATTGAAAGGCAGTGAGTTCATGGAGGACAGGCATGGTACAAGGTGAAAGCAGTTCATGTTCCTTTTGGAACAAGGAGAGTTTTCCTGTGCTAGAACTTCCTTAGAGTGCAGATCAATGTTGGGTACATCTGACAGAGCACAAGCATCTGCAAAGCACGTGCTGCTGGCAGGCCTGGTAATCTGTCCTCCTTTTATGGGTCACAATGAGAAATAGGTACTTTAATATGTCATTTGTCTCATTTAGAAGAGAGATTGTAAAAATAGGCTCTCGAGGTTGGACTTCCTCTGTGCTGACAGTTAAAGGAGCCTTGATGACTTGCTCTGGCGTTGAGGTGTGACGTGAGATCGGATGGGTCCTGCCCCAGCAGAGCTGGGAGTGAGATCCTATTAACCTCTTAGCTGGTAATGCAAGTGCCAGAGGGCAGAGGCTGGGGTGTCTAAATGAGGGAGCTAATGCTGGGTCTGTGATTGCCTTCCTCTGTGGAGAAGTGAAGCACCAAGAGGTAGTGCCCATCCAGTGACCTGATGGGAGGCTTTCAGAGCCCAAACAGCAGAATTGTCTGCACCTTACTTAAAGTCAGTGAAGGCCATGCTGCCTTGCTTCTTTTCTGTCATTAATGAAACCCAAACCAACAAAAAACAGATATGTGTATATATGTGTGTGTATGTTATCTTTTGAAAAATATGTAACACATAGGTGTTCCTTTTAGATGAATGTGGAAGAGATGGAGATGCCTCCTTCTGACCCAAAATGAACAGGATCTGCTCCTTTTTCTGTAGGAAGGAAAAAAAAAAAATTACTGGCCTGATTGACTGAGATGTGTCCTGCAGAACCGAGGACCCAGACTCTTTTCCATAAAACCTTAATACATGGAACAGAGTCAAAACCCAAATACTCAATTGTGCTCAGATCCATGGCTCAGCTGAAAACTGCAAAGGTCCCTCCTGCTGTACACCCCCTGTACACTATCACAGATAGGTGGTCCAGACTGACCCAATATCAACTGCCCACCTGTGCAGGGAGTGAACCCTTTTCAAAGTGGTTTTTTTTCGACATGAGGAAACAGCTTCCTCAAGTACTTATTACTTTGCCTTGTCCCCTGATGGAAAGGATGCTGTGAGCCCTCTGCACAGGGCAAATGTTAGTGTGTTCTTTTTTTTTCCTCAAATGAAAGAATAACAACATTCAAGTTTCAGTGGAGTGGTGATGCTTCATCAAAGTCTAGTTGACCCTGAAACTTGCTACTGTGCTATTGTTTGGAGTAAATCAGGAAAGCAGGGTTTCTGATGATGACCAGGTGCTGTCATGTTTGGGCTGTATTGCTGCCTTCATAGGGTTAAGGAGGAAATGGTTCTTCCTGCCTGAAAGAGCCTTTCATAACATTCTGGTGGTCTTTTGGAGCACCAGCTGCTGGTGATAACCTGAGGATGGAATCTCTCCTATACAACCATCTGAACAGCTGTAATTTCAGTGGCAATTTCCCTTTGTTCACACTGCTCAAATGCACTTTTCTGATGATTTGTAGCAGAGGATACATTAGCTCCTTTTTCAGCTGGACAGCTCTGCTGTGCATGCAAGTCAGTGCTGGTATTATAACACATTTGTCTTTAATTTGATAGCCCATTACTCTTACACATGTTCACTGTCATTGCAAGTGTGCTTTTTGCTGGCTTTTCTCAGGAAGGGATGAAGGGATGCAGAGGTGAAATTTGTTTAGTAAAGAAACATAATTTCTGTTCTCTGTTACAGCTAAAAGTTAAAGAATAAAGCCAGAAATACTGGTCAGTCAGAGAAGTAAAAGGAGCAATGCTTTGCAAATGCAGCTGAGGGATGTGAAAACATGATTCATTTTCAGAAGATTTTGTATTGTAATTCTGCATCACACCTCTGGCTCTCAACACTGCTCTCTGCCTCTCTGTGTGTTCAGCTCATAATATTCTCATTATTTGTCAGTAGCTGGGCAGCTATAGCCTTAGTTACGACGTGATCTAAAATCCCCTGAGACACCAAAATACTTGAAGACTAGGAAAGATGTTGCTAAATAGCACATGATATAGCTGGAAAATCTGACCACAGGAAGCCCAGATGTCTGCTAGAGGTACTATTTTCTTAATTACCTAATTTTGGATACTTAAGGAAGTGTGTTAAAAAGAAACAAAACTAAGTTGTGGGCAGTTCTTTTGAGGTCTAACATGACTCTTATGGATGATCCTTAGTCTTTCAGATGCTTCCAGAAAAAACAAGCAAAGAAGCCTCTACTGTATGCCATTTTAGTATGTTGATTATTTTATTTCATTTATTTATTTGTTTTTAACTCTAGAAGCTTTTAAATCAAAAGTAGCATTTCAGGTTGGTGAGTACTAAATCTGCTTCACAATGATGCTTTCCTTTTTTGCAAGGTTTTTGCTGAACCTTTTATGAATGTTTGACTTTGCAGAAACCCCCAAATTACCATCTGCCCACGTGCAGCTTTGCTCCGAGGTGGCTCTCTGGTGCTCTGGCTGCCCTTTCTCAGTGCTGGGCCTCGGGGAGTCACAACTTCCCAGTGCAAAGCACTTGCCCTGGAGTTCTTTTGCTTTATTGTGTTCCAATTTTTTTTAGCCTTTTTTCCCCCTCTGACCTGCTGCTGCTGACCTTGCTGAACCTCTGTCTTGATCTCTATCTTATGCTACCCTGAAATATCATGCACAGGAAGCATCTGGCCGTTCCCCTGCTGTATGGGGTATTCTTTCAGCGGATTATCTCTGTTTCATTCTGCTTCGCTCTGGCACAAAGCCTGCAAAAGTCATTTGACAAACCTAAGCTCTCTGCAGATCCAGATCATCCATCTCTGGCCACTCCTGAGACACCAGTGATTCCTGCAGTGTCCACTTGCTTGGAGCTGGCTGCCTTGGGGACGTGGGCATTTGTCAGGTTTGCTTTTTTCCCCTTCTCATTGCTTTGTCAGTCATACGCCCAGAAAAGGAGCTGCAAGTTGCTAGGAGAAGGTGAATCAAAATGTGCTTAACTTTGGGAAGTGAAGTGTGTGATGGAGATGGGATTTTTAAACATCCACTGACAGTATTCATGGTGGCAAGGAGGAGCTGTATTTCTCACAAGCTTCTGGCTTCTACACTTGCAGATTTCCTATTGAGAGGGAAGTTAGCTTTGGTTTTGCAGGTGCAAGGGAAAACAAGTGTCTGTGGCTTCCTTCCGATTTTACACTGGCTTTTCCTTTTTTTTAAATAAATTTGGCTCAACTGCTTTGCACAGCCCTGGCAGGTACCCAGCCCCCATCGTGTTTCTTTGTTGACTCAACAATAAATCCAGCCCGAGGAGAACAGCTTAATGGTCTGTAGTAATCATCCATCCAAAATCCTGGCTAAAATCTTCGTGTCTCCAACCTGTGTAGCTCCTTTCCTCCCAAAGGGGAGCCATTTGTGTGTGTGGTGGGTTGCCAGAGGGTCCTTGTTGTGCCTTGGTGTGTGTTCAAGGCTAGGTTGGATGAGGCTTAGAACAAACTGGTCTAGTGGAAAGTGTCCCTGCTCACAGCAGGGGGCTGGAAATGGATGATCTTTGAGTGTCTTTCCACCCCAAACCACTCTGATTGTTTGTCATGAGCAGTGCAGGTGATGTCAGTGCAGCATAAAATGGCTGGGACCCCTGGGATCCCCACAGCCCTGGTGAAGTATGTGCCTAATATGTTCCCTTTTGGAAAATCAGGAAACCTTCAATTGGGATGTAATACCTTTTACCCGGCTAAAATATAATCTGATCTGTTCCAGATAAATGGGTTTCACTTAGATGCTGCAGGTTTTAGTCTTGTGCATTATTGCTGTGTTGATAAGATTAATGATGTTGTCATGGTCATCCTAACGGTGTTTCACTAAAATGCCTCCTTTTCAGGTTGGGTAGCAATGTGGGAATCTCTCCCTTCATGTTTAAGTTTTTTTTTTTCTAACTTTCCTATTAGCAGGATAAGCATTGAGATGTGCTAAAACCAGAAGGTCTATTCAAAGAATTCAAAACCTCCTGGTTCCTGAGGGCCTACTGAAGGATATTTAATATTTGGGGCTGCACAAAACTCCTCAGAATACAGCTGCAAGGAACAAAGCCTCTGAGAGATGTACTTATTCATTACTGTGTACAGTCATATATTATAAAGTTTAATGCTTGCTTGCAGACTGGGTGACAGAAACTCTATTTGCACTGTGTTTGCCTCTTAATCATTATGATAATTTCTTATACATTATCTCTAAAAGGCAGATTAAGTCCAAGCATGACAAAACCTTGCATGGTAGTACTGCTGAGATCTGCCCAATAAAAGCAATGCTGTGTTTATTTTAATTTGGTTTTTTTGAGGCAAGGTTCCTATTTACCTATTAGCAAAGCATGCAGTCACTTAAAGACATTATTCTTCTGCTCAGTGATGAAATAAGCCCCAAAGTCACACCAGTGAGGTCACCCAGATACCTGCAAGCGAGGTGCCTGAGCTTAGCAGCAGTTTGCTAATTACAGCTGATGCAGTGCCCTGGAAGCAGCATTCATTAGTGAGATGCTGTGGCTGTGGCAGCTTCCAGCCAGGGTGCATGGCACGCTGTGGCTGTGCTGCTCTCAGCATCAGGGAAATCCTGACGTGAGTGATAACTCTCATGTGCTCAGCACATGAGCAGAGGCAGGGCAGACATCCTGACAGGATGCCTGGTTCTCAGCACAGTCCTTGTGAACTGCAAGAATTCATTTTCCCTTTTGGGGCCCCTGAGCTTGAATTTCAAAACGAGAGCCATATTTTGAGCTCTCTGTTCCGGCAGAAAATCAGCTCCTCTTTCCTCCTGAAACTCTCTCAGTGCTGCAAAGGTGTAAATATAAGCCAAGCTCTGGCTCATGCCTTAGAGTTTTGTGTTGTCCAGATTGGCTCTTTTGGTGGCCCCCCTGTGCCCCGTGCAGGCTGTGGCTGAGCAGGGGAGGTCCCACAGTCCTGTCACACCATGCTGAGCGTGCCTGCTCCCACTGCCTACAACTCCTTCAGCTCATTTCGTGTGAGATGTCTCTCCTCCAAGTGAGTAAACCACAGATGCAACTTTCTGCAAAATTACCAATTGTGGAACACTTATGGCTCCCTGCAAGGTCTCCTCCTCCGCTCCCACTGTGCTGCTGATTTTCTGAAGACAAATTAAACAGATCTATTCCAATCTGACTGAAGCCATTGAGTTACTTAAACAGATTGACCTGACTTGGGCTTATCAATTTATTTAATGAGGTGTCCTCTGCAACTTCTGCTGGGCTTTTTGCCATCCTTCTCATTAAAAAATTTATTTTGGAATCTCTTTGTTCCAGGTGGAGTCATTGCCAAATAGTTGGCTGGGTATATGCCTAAGTCTTACCCCCTAATAATGCTTTAATTTTTATTTTTAAATCTATCAAAGGCACTGAGAAATTACCTTCCTTATAGATGTATGATTTGAAAAGTGTTTTAACTCTGAGTGAGGAGCAGCAGTGAAGAGGGTGCTTCTTCCCTTGGGGTCCATGGAAATAACCATGTATAACATAAAGAATTTCAAGATTAAAATGCTGATTTTTGCAGCCTGGGTGAGATGTCTTTTTATGGTCACCTTTTAAAACAACAATAGTAACAGATTCCACCCAGGCTGGAGGGATAATTACTTCCCATTGAAACTTTATGAAATGGAACCTTCAGGATCAAATGGTGGATATCTGAAAAGTTTACCCAAAGTTTAGGGAAAAAAAAAATCATTGTTGATGTATAGAAAAACTGGTGTCCTTCTTTGGGATGTGTATGCATCAAAAACGGTTGGATTAATCCAGATTTACTCCAATAAAACTGTACTCTGTCCTTGAGCATCTCTCCCTTGGCACATCGTTCTTCATGCTGATGGTCCTTCCCCTAAACCTGTTGAATTGGCTGATGTTAGGAGATTGTCTTGGTCTTTTTCCTTGAGCCATTAAGATAATTTCTGTATTCTACATCAGTCAAGGCCAGATCCTCCACACGTGTGTGAAGTCACAGCTCTTTGAAAGCCTTAGGCTACAAGGAGAATGCCTTTTTTGTGCTCCAGATCCTTCAACTCAAACCTTCACCCAAAAGTACCTCCCAAGTTCTTCCTCCTCTCCAAAAAATAAGAAGCAGTGCTGGCTGTCTTCTTTCAGGTCACAGATTATTAATCCTTCTAGTGTAAGCTTGAGCAGAGCCCTCAGTTGTGGGAAGGGAGGATGTGCTTCAGCCTTCCTCTCAACAAAACTGACTTTCTGCAAAAGCCTATCTCGTCCATGTGTGTTGGGCGCAACATGTGCAATGTGGGAACTCCAAGGAAGCACAGGCAGAGAGAGAAATGAGGGATTTTTGAGTGCCTGTTGTATGCAGCTGTGAGGTACAGGGCAAATGCTGACTCTCCCGAGGTGCAGCATGCAGGGACATCACACCAGGTACCTCTGGGAACGTTACCACTACTACTGCTTTGGGCTTTTTTCTTTTAAGACAAAGTCTCTAGAGTTTTGGTGCCTGGGTGGGAAGAGGGCTACTGATCAGAAGGGATTTGATGCACAAGTTTGCATTCAAGCATCCTCTTGTTGTTGTCTCTCTGACTCTTTCCCAGAGCAGAGTCCAGAGCTCCGTCTGAGCTGACCAGGTTTCACAGGAGCTGATTTTGCCTTCAACTTCTGCAGGTTCTGTCTATACTTAGTGGAAGCAGATTCACAACTCCGCTGAAGTGTTTTGTTCTTTCATCCTGATAGAAATTAATCCAATTTAATGCAAAGTTGCTGCAGAAGAAAAGTCTTCTGCTCTGGCAAGTAAACCCCCTCTGCTCCTGTCCCTCCTGCTTCAGACACCCAGCCTTGCTGCTGACAGTATTTTCATCTCAAATGCACAGTTAGAAGAGCCAGGCAGGGAAACCCAAGATATATCTTGCAAAATAGATACCTTCTATGTAGAAAAACATCTCATTCCCGATAGAGAGAGGAGAAGCGTGTGTGGCTGTGGACCCTGGAACCAAGTGGGATGCAGGGAAGTGGAGGCATCCCTGTGGCATTAGTGAGGACCCTGTGTTTCAGATCCCAGCAGCATGCTCCAGCCTCCTGGCTGCAAAGCACACTCACAGTATTTATCACTGACTGCTATTGGATTTTTATAAAACTGATTCAGCAGACCATTTGCATCTGCACTATTTAAGGGAGTGGGAAATAACCGTGTGGTTACAAAGTTAGATGTGTGTTTAAGTGTCTTGCTGAGTTGGTACTAATTTAGATAAAATAAATAGGTGTTTCCTGGCTTGAGGCTGAGGCCAGTGTGTGCAACCTGATTAGATTTAGGATGCTTCAGTTCTGAGTGCCTAACTTAAGATACCTCAACACACAAGTTAAAAAAAATATGAACACCCCCCAGAGCCTTAGTGGCATTGAACCATATACAACATTCATTTGCAGAGGGTTTTCCAAGGTGTGTGGTCCAAGCAGTTGGATAACACATGTGAAGTTGTCCAGAGGACCATGTATATTGGATCTGCAGACAGTATTGTTGAGCTGTGGTCAGACTGACCACAGATAGACCTGTTCTGACTCAAATAATCAAGTAACATTCTGCATGGAAGCCACAAGAGTTTGGAGAAGGTGGTTTTTGTGTCCTGTGTGTGCCCAGTGTGCCTGATCCTCCATTCCTGCGCTGGTTCTAAGAAACTGACCATTAAAATCAAAGAGGTTTTTGACTGACTAAGGAGTTCAGCCTGTATTGCTGTGGATTTTAGTTCCTTCCATTCATTTTCCTTTGAATATCAGTACAATGCTTTATTTTTGCACCATGTAATATTTGATTAAAGGCGCATTTGTAGCTAATAACATTTATGAAGAGGCGGCTTTGACTGAAACTGCATCTGAATGTCACTTGAATAATGAATGGGAATGCCATATATCCATTAAAATTTGAACAATGATAACTGTATGCCTGTTAAAGTCCCCTTTTTGATGGATGTGGCCACCAGCCATTAAAATACAGTGAGAATTCTTGTTCACAGTCCCACAATGGCTGATAATAACACTCTTGATATGAATTTGCAGCTCAAGACACCAATTTTACAAAAGGGATTTATTGCAGCTAACAGCAGCTCTGAAGATTAAAATGTAACCATCATTCAGTTTTTTTTTTTAAGTCTCACGGATGTAAAGAAAGGATTTTACTTCCCCATCACTCTCTGGAGTTGGTTTCCTGCTGGCCCTCATTAAAAGTTACTCACTTTTTGAATATAAAATGTTAGCCAATATCCCCACTGGTTTAAAAGAAAAAAAAAATAAAACCAACAAAACTTTTCATCCTATTTTTAACACAGAGTAGAATTTAGAAATAGATGTGGCCTGCTGTGTCATCTAGTCAATTTTCTACACCCCTCCATTATTTCTTGCAAGCTTTCATGTTTCTGGGCTTTCTAGTGTTTATAGATGCATTGCTGCTGCAGCTGTTCTCCAGCTCAGTGATGTGTGGATGTCACTGGGCTCTAACAAGGAGACTCACGTGGCACTTTGAAGTTGAAGGAAAATAGGGAAAAATCTTCTTAATAGAATCTATCCCAGAAAGTGACTTTGCTTAGCTTACAGTAAATATGGGGTGCTTCAAAAAATGCATTAACTGTAGAGTCTTGTAACTGTTTTCTTGGACCTACAAAGCTGATGCAAGAGGCTGTGTAGTACAGTGGCTGAGACGACTGACAGATTTATATTCTGCTTTTTGACCTTCAAAAAGTCACTTAATCGAGCTTTTCCTTTCCCCCCTCATCCCTTCTGCAGAGCAGGGTTTATCTGAGCAGAAAGTGCTTACTAAGCACCAATTGAACACCTACTGTGCCAGGACCCTGAGCTTTATCGCTCAAGCCTGGTCAAATCCAAAATAATAGGTTGGTCTTCTGAAGAAATAGGTTGTTGAAAGACTCATGGAGGCTCAAGTTTTTGACTGGCACAAAAAACTGAATTTCTTAAGGATTTGGCAAGCTGAGTTTAGCTTTTCTTCTATAATTATGGATATAGTTTGTTGGCTTTGCTGATTCTTTACCTCCATTGCTGTGTTCAGTTCCGATCTGGCAGCAGGAGCTGGAAGGCTCACATCCTTGTGCATTGAACAGGATGCAGTGCCTAATTATTATCTTGATTAAATTTGGTGATTAAGTGATCTGTAATTGTGTATAAGCTCAGACATCCCAAGATATTACTCAAAGCCATGGTGACTGATCATCTGGTCAGGGCTGGAGCAGCACTGCGTTGATTAAATCTTACTTAAGGGGAAGTTGGTTCACATCTCTGCAAGCACTTAAAGCTCTGTGGAATTTTGCTACATTTCTCTTTGCTGAGCAATGTGTAAAAGTACATCAAGTGCAAGTCTAGATAAGTAATAAATGTCAAGAAAGTATCTACAGACGGATGTATTTGTGAAATATATTAATGGCTCCTTGTTTAATTTAAGAAGACAGAAAAATACCACATTCCTGATAAATTTCTGAAGTAAGTACAAAAAAACATGAGAAAATAAATATATGCCAGCATCATAACTTCCTCTTGATGACTAAAGCTATGGCATTTTTAAAGCCAGGGATGAAGCAATTTTAGGCATGATTCAATTGAAATATCTGCCTTCCTCTGTCCTCTCGGAATAAGCCACCCATGCATTTTAAATTTCGCTCCTTTCATATGCTGTGGGATATTGATAAAAATTGATAATAATAAAAAAAGCAATGCCCCTTATAGCAAAGAAAAGGCAGTCTGGTAGTCAAATGTTTTTCAAGCTTGGTGCAACTTGGACTGAAAGACAGGAGTATCACCCAGTAATGAGCTTGTGGAGATGAAATCTACTTGGATAAAAGGTACAGAGCTATGCAACTTGACAGGCTGAGTCCTAAAGGGCAGCAGTCTTGGATCCAATGGTCTCTCATTTTGAATAATTGCTGTGCAACACAGAATCAAACATTTATTGCTGAGTACAGGTGCATTTGCTCTCCCTGGTGACCCTCTATAAGCAAATGTGCAAGACAATTTTATTACCAGGAATGCAATTCACACAAACTGTTTGCTTTGGAGAATTAAATAAACCCAGACAAAGGACAGTCAATACTGTTGTTTTACCTTCTTGCATTTAAATGCTGCCTCCTGGATGGTTCAGTAGCAAGCTGGAAGACAGAGAAGTTCTGTGTAATGATTCATGTGAAGAAATTTTCCTTTGAGGAAAAACCACAAGAGCACCAAAATCAAGGGGCTACTTTACTATAGACAGAGTATCACCTTCATCTGAGCAGGCTGCTGTGATTGATGCCTAGTGGGAATTCGGTTGACTGGAGAAATCTTGGCTAAAAATTTGTTTCCAGACTGGAATGGCTGAGCTTTGATTTTGCTGCCAATGCAGCATTTGAAGAGAAACCATATTTGTGGCTGTGGTTGAAAGAGCTTCTAGGAGACATTTGAACCCATGCCATGAATTTTTGAACTAGGAGCATTTTTCAGTGCAAGGGGAAATGACATCTCGGAGCAGCGGTTGCCTGGGGAGGGGCTGTGATCAGTCCTGCCTTTGGGCAGAGCCTTCCCTGAGACCAGTATCTCTTCAGTGCAGTTAAAATTAAAAGGCATCTGGTGCCTGGCTTGTAGTGATGACAGCACAGTGCACAGCTGTGGAGGGACATTAGGAGCCATTTAAAGTGCCAACTAGTGCTTTATTTGTTATTTGACTATATTCATGCAGTGTTGACTATCCCTTGCTAGGACAAAATTAGGCTAAGCAGAGTCAGAAAGGTTAATGCCTTTGCTTTTCTCCTTTCTATCAGCTTCATGAGCACAAGAGGGCTAAGACATCCCAAGTCTTTGTTGTCTTCATAAACCCCTGAGAACTCCATTCAGAGATACAGATCCAGCCCAACACCCTGGACTCTCAAACCTTGTAATTGCTTGCTTTCAGATACAGGCTGGTGTTCTCTCCCCCAGCACTGTGTTTTGGACACTGATAAGGTAAAGGAAAGAGAAGCACTGTAGGATATATATTGGACGTGATTGATAGCACCTCATGGAAGCAAGAGTAAATACTGAAATGCTGATTTATCTTTCCAAGACCAACAGCTGGGCTTTTTATGACACTTGAACTGAGGAATATAAACACTGGGTGACAGCCACAATAGGACTGAGTATTCCTCCAGTCTATCCAGTTATTAAGAGCCAGCACAGAGCAGTGCAGAGAAGCCATCAGAACACTGCAGGAAGTCCTCAGCTGTTGCAGAGCTGTTTGTGGGGCAGGGATGAGGTCTCCTAGGGCTCAGTTCCAGCCAGGATATTCTGGGGTATTCATCCTCTGCAGGGTTCAGGATCAATCCTTCAGCCCCCTGGAACACAAACATCACAGACATGGGATGAAAGCCAGCATGGACTATTTTTTGTGCATCTAACCCTGGGTTTAGGGCAACAGGTTTTGTCCTGAGCAAAGACAGGTGGAAGGAGATGTGTCTTCTCAGCACTCTTGGGAGTGTGTGATCTGGCAGAGTAGTCTTCTCTGCCAAAATTTTCTTTGTACTCATTTGTGAGATAAATAAACTGCAGATGTCACACACAGCCAAATGAAATGGAAGTTATGGCAAAGCTGGTCAAGGGGACTTTATCCTTCAAAAACTCATGTAATAGGTGACCCAGAGTTTCAAGGCAAAATATTTGGTGAGTGAGTTCAAACTGAAGAAATTCTCTTATTCACTCAAAAGCTCATGCTTCTTGCAAACTCAGTAATGTCCTGTTGGGACAGGTAGAAAGGGCTGCTTTCCAAAAATAAGCAGATATTATGCAACAAGCTTAGTTATATTAATAAGTGAAAAACGGATGTACTATTCATTATCTGCTTTCAAATCCAAGTAGACAGTCATACTGATGATAACTGATTATTTTTTTATTCTTACAAAGAGAAAAGTTTGAGGAAAGACAGAACTCAGTCTTTAGCATTCTTTTGATTCCACATTGCAGCTTGGTAATTGATGAAAGATGTTCCATGTGTTGAACACGTTACTTGAAACTTTTCTGTTGGCTTTGTGATTTGAACTAGATCTGACAGGTTACATCAAGAGTCCTTCACAGGACGCTCCCTGTAGCAAGAGTAATACCCTTCTTGCAGGACCTGCTTCTGGAGTTCCCATTGAAGTGAATGGACTTGATGTGGGTAGACAGCATTTGTCTCTGTTCTGTTATTTTGGGGGTATTCTGTTGAATACAGGAGCTGTCCTGCATGTAATATCCACTGTTATAAATAGGAGCAACACTAAAATTCATCCTTAATTGTTTTTAAAAAGGGATTTTAGATAAAAGAGCTGGTGGAAATAATTTGAAAGACTCAGCTGGCTTTGAGTGAAGTTGGAGCAGGCTCAAAATACACTGACAAGTCCAGCAGTGAAAAAAAATCTCTGTTGTCAGCTATGTATCTCCTTCCCCTGCACTCTGGGTTATTCTCACTGTCTCTCCTTAGGCACTGAATTTCAGTGTCTAAATGGGAGCCCAGTAAATGAGAATGCAAGTCTGTTGGGTTTGCATGGCAAGGTTTTGGCAGTGGGGGGACTACAGGGGTGGCTTCTGTGAGAAGCTTCTGGAAGCTTCCCCCCATGTCCAGCTAAGCCAATGCCAACTGGCTCCAAGCTGGACCAAGTCCATCTGCAGTGCTGGTAGGGCCTCTGGGATAATGTATAAGGGGGAGAAGTTGCTTCTCAGCAGCAGCCAGAGGAGAGAGGAAGGAGAATATGAGAGCAACAGCTCTGCATGCACTGAGGTCACTGGGTCCTGGAGGATTGCACCCTGAGGAGGGGTCCCACGCTGGGGCAGTTTGTGCAGAACTGCAGCCCAGGGGAAGGACTCACATTGGAGAAGTCTGTGGAGGTTTGGCTCCCTGAGGAGGAAGGAGCAGCAGAGACAACGTGTAGTGAACTGACCACAGTCCACATTCCCTGCCTCCCTGCACTGCTGGTGGGGTAGTAGGAAGCGAAATCAGGAGTGAAGTTGAGCCTCAGAATAAGGGAGGAATGGCGGGAAGATGTTTTAAGATTTGGTTTTATTTCTCATTGTCCTGTTCTGATTCCCAAGTTGAATCTGTTTTGCCTACGATGGTAACTGGTGAGTGATCTCTCCCTGTCCTTATCTCAGCCTACAAGTTTTTCATTATGTTTTTCTCCTCTGTCCAGCTTAGAGGGGGAGTGACAGAGTGGCTTTGGTGGGAACCTGGCATCCAGCCAGGGTCAACCCAGCACAGTGAGGCTCCCCACATTTCCAGTGGCAGGAATGAGTCTCTGCACTGCGATCACTCAGGGGTAGAATTTAACTCCAAAATTACAAGTGTGCATTGAAAGCGTGAGGCTGAAGCTTCTGTCTCAGAGATGGACTGGAACAGCATATCCTGGCACTCATCCTGGGTGCTCGTGGGAAGTGACCCAAGAGTTTAAACACCTCCCTTCACCTGCTCCATCATCAGAAGTATACTTACATTTCCCTCTGCAGGAGTACTGCTCTCTTCATAAGCAACCTGCTGTTAATATCACACTAAGCACCCAGATTCATTTATTTTAGGCCCACCTCAGTGGCCTAAAAGGGGTTGTGCAAATGTGAATAGCTGTGTGTGGCTTCTCTGACCCAGAGAAAGGCAATATGTGAAATTTGGGCTTGTATGCCTACATGGACATACATAGAGAGAAGAAAACAAATAAGAAACAAGTTGATAATATGTACCTGTGTTACACTTAGAAATGCTCTTCAATAGGGTGGGTGACAATAGCATGGTGGCTTCTAGATGCAGGTGGAGGCAGCAGATAACTGTGGTGACTGGTGCCAGGCAAACCAGCTCCTGCTGCCAGGACCCAGCATGGAGCCCTGTGGCTCCTTTGCAGGCATCACCGTGGGTCACGGAATCACAGCCAGGGAACCAGCTGCTAGCTCTCTGTCTACAGCTTTCTTTATCCCATAAAGAGTTTCAAATGCTGCCCCCTGCTCCTTGCTTTTTAACAGATGACATTGAAGGACTTTAACTCTTTTTACCCCCAGTTTTTTTTAAGGCTCCGCCTGCATTATCATGTCATAGGTGACACTCCTGATTGCTGACCACTGACTTCTGCACCAGTAAGACTTTCATGGATTCATAGAGGCATTAGGGTTAGAAAAAACCTCTAAGATTATCAGGGCCAGATGTCTTTTCCTTGTCCAGAAGCCAGTCTGTGGCAGGGCTGCCTAAAACCCCCTTCTCCCACTGCAGGCACTAAACCCTCACCCCACCCCAAGCGGCTGCGCCGTTCTTCTGCCGGAGGCATCAGGGATGGGGCACATCCAGCCTGGGAACAGCCACCCTGCCTGCTCAGCTGCCCTTGCCAAGCTGCAATCTGGGCTCAGTTCCTGAAGCAAAGTGCAGCTGAAGCAGCTCAGTATTACCCTCTCCAGAGACCGGCTGCTCTCACCTGGCGCCTCGCAGCTAATCATAGTGACAGGAGCCATTGTTTATTTTCCTCCATCCTTGTCTTCCTTGTTTTATGGAAAATTAGAGCGGGCAGGCAAGCTATCCATCAGCCTATAAATGCTGCAGAGTCCTTTGGCTTTGTGCTAAACAATTGTGCATTTTATTGCTATTTACACATTTATTTTCCAAGGCAATAAAATACAAACTGCAGTCCTCAAGACTTTATATTTTGCATCTGTATCGCAGCAGCCGCACAGGCTTCAGCAGCAGCATGCAGCCTGCTGCCATAAATTCACTTTCTTATTTTAGGTCTAACATTTATTTATAATTAATGTCAGAGACCTTACACAGAAATGCCAATTATTGATTTTTTTTCTTTTTTTAAGAAAAAGAAATTACTTTTTTTCTTATTACTGCCATAGCAGCACAATCAAATTGCAGAGGCTAATCTGGCTCTTAAAAACTGAGTTGGTGGTAAAGTTATAAAAAACATAATGCAACCCCTTAACTCTGGAGTCTGTATATGTGGAGATTATTGTGTGGGGGGCAGGGGATAGTATTTCAAATTAGCAGCTCTGCAAAATGAGAGTCTTTACGAGTGGCAAGGGGGCTCAATGTCCCTGTGCAGCTGGGGATGGGGACACCTAGGGTCTCAGGTGGATCCCCAAATTCCATTGCTGTGATTGAGGAGTGACTGCTGTGCCTGCAGGTTTGCACTGCCAGCAGTGCCCAGGGGTTCAGCACTTCCCATACAATGATTGTACATGGAACTCAGCTCCACCTGCCACAATTACATGCACAAGGATTGGACCAAAGAAGCCTTGAAACATATTTTTATGGTTTGAATCTCCCATTACATGCTTAGTGCTAAGATATCTACCCATGCATTTGTAAACTAAATGGCCCTTACCAGCAGCCCTTGCACAGCTTGTGGCTCTCCTTCAGGCCAGCTATGCCAGGAAATCTGCTGAGGGAGGAATCAGACTTGGCAAAGAGTGATGGGAACAGCAGCCAACTCTATCTTAAACTAATTTTTACCCCTGGCAGGGATGGCTACCTAACAAGTGTTCAGAGGCTGAAACACAGCCCTGGAGAAGCTGCAGGTTGGAGATGTGAAGGGGTTGCAGAGGGCAAAATAACCTGTCTGCTACTGCACCAGCTTCCCATTCCTGATGATTTACTGTCAAAATGCTGAGCAGCTGTGGGAAAGGGAAGAAGTGGAGTTAGGAGCAGAGTTGGGACCCAGGGATGGATGTTACATTTCTGCCTCAAGCTCTGTAATGGTGAGAATAGGATGGATGCCTGCAGGCTCACTCACCCCTTCCACATCTGCAAAGCAGAGCTGGCAACAGCATGTCTTGTGTATGGTGGTATTTGAAGGGATTACCAAAAAGGGGCTTGTCATGAGCAGTTGTCATGGGGGTTGAATAACCCTCTTGTTTTGTGCCACCTTCCCCTCCAAGGGATCCTTCTTCTCCCACAGCAAGTAAACCTCAGTGGGTCAGGAAATAAAACCAGAGGTGATCAGTCCATCTCTGTGATGCCTTCCCAAGGAGCTTTGAAAACAGTAAGGAAGCCAGCCCTGTGTCAGCCAGGAGGGGTGTGATGTCCATGCATGAATGTGGCAAGAGATGCTGTCAGAGCAAAGCTGGATGTTGCTGAAACCAGGGGTGAACTGTGTGATTCAGTCTGAGGAACAGCAAACCAATCCTGAAGGATTCTGCTCTGCCTTCCTAGGGGCATTGAGTGGCAAAAGTTGTGGAAAACAGTGAGGTGTGGATTCTTAGTATCTCTGGAAACTCATACCCCAAACATCCCATGTGGAGTACCACAGATGGAAGCAGTGAGTGCTTTGGCTTTTACTCGTTTGGCATTGCACAGCCACAAATGCCACCTGAATTTTGTCACCTAAAGTAGTCTGGCTTTTTTTTCTTTTCTTTTTTGTCTAGCACTATTAAGGTTTTTCTCTCTTTGCTTGCTCATCAGGAAGACAGATCTATTTTCATTTCTTAATTAGCTTGGTATTTCTACACTCATTCAAAGACATCTGGCCAACTTGAAGTAATGTGCAACACCTGCCAAGCCAAAGGCTTTGCACACCAGGCCCAGATAGCCTGGAGGCAGGAGAAAATGTCTCACAGAGCTGTATTGCCTGGGCTTGGGGCAGGTATCACCTACAGGAGCCTCACCTGCACGGGGGGGATGTTGATGACAGGTATCTGGACATAAAGGAGCATTATTCTTGCCCACTAGCACTCATGGGGCTGCAAAAACCAGTGCTGGGGAGCCTGGCCACCAAATGTACAGCTCACCTCCATGGGTTTTGTGAAGTAGTTTCTGAAAGCAAATCCTGTTTTTTTTCTGCTTGTGTTGAACAAGTTGAGCTGTAAATCATGTTTCACCCCATGGATGATATTGCAGACCATGCTCTACTTGTTTTGAGTTGGAGAAAGCACCAAAAATATCCAAGGGCCTGTAGGAATGGGAAAAGGGGTAATGGTTTTAAACTAAAATTTTTTAGATTCAGACTAGATAAAAAGAAGACCTTTTTATGAGGAGGGTGGTGAAACACTGGCACAGCTTGTCAAGAGAGACTGTAGGTGCCCCATCCCTAGAAACATTCAAGGTTGGGTTGGATGGGGCTCTGAGGAAGCTGAGCTTGGTGAAGATGTCCCTGTTCATTGCAGTGGAGTTGGACTAGATGACCTTTAAAGGTCCTTTCGAACCCAAACCATTCCATGATTCTATAAAAGCTGTGGGGAAGAAGAGGGGCAATGTCTCTCTCATATTTTATCCTTTGCTGTAGAAGAGGAGTTTTATCTCAATGGGACGTTGTTTGGCTCAGACCAGCAGAAGTTTGGGCATCCCTGTGTGCCTCCCTCCCTCCTTGCACGCAGCAGCATGACCCATATAGGGGTTAATTCCAACAGTAAGCCCTGTCAGCAGGTCAGTAAACCTGCTCCCAGACCCCTCCTGCTCCCTGCTAATCCAGGCAAATCCTCTTTCCATGTACCTTCTCCTGTTCCTTCCATTACCTTGGAGTATAAAGGTGAGGATGAAGCAAAGGTAGGAAAGTTATGGAAGCACACTTTAGCCATTTTGGTAGGTGCATAGGAGCAAAATCAGTCTCCTTGAAGTGCAGCGTGGCCTCTGCTGTCTCTGTGGGCTCTGTACAGAGGTCTCTGTGCAGTCTACCCACTCTACCTGCTCCTCCCCCCACGACTGCCTGGACAATGGCATCCCAGGACCTTCCCTTTCCTTCCCAGCACAGAGTCATATCCTGTAAATAAGACTGGGCTTATTTCCCAGGCTGTCTGTATCTAAAATCACGGAGCCATTTCCTTCTGGGTTCGTTTTGTCAGGAGAAAAGGAGGCTGAGGGGAGACTTGCTCTACAACTCCCTGAAAGGAGGTGGTAACCCGGTGGGGGTCAGCCTCTTTGCCCAAGTAAAAAGAGATAGAATGAGAAGGAACAGCTTCACATTGTGCCAGGGCATGTTTAGAGGCATGTTTAGATTGAATATTAAGAAAAATTTCTTCACCACAAAGGCTGTTGAGCATTGGAACAAGCTGCCCAGAGAAGTAAGGAAATCACCATCCCTGAAACTGTTCAAACCACATAGGGATGTGGCACCTGGGGACATGGTTTAATGATGACTTGACAGTGCTGGGTTGACTGTTGGTCTCTGTGATCTCAGAGGTCTTTTCCAATCTGAGTGATTCTATGATTCTTGTCCCCTGCACTGCTGTGCAAGCCAGGGTGGAGCTTCAGCTCACAGACTGGCAGGGGGATGCTCTGAGATGATCCCGAAGAATTTGGTTTTTATTCAAGACTGGGAGGATTGCAGCACAATGTTTCATCTGAAGGCTGGGCTTTTTTCACTTTCCTCTTTCAGTCCTATTAAGACTGTTAAATAAGCATTGGGGGAAGCACATTTTTTGCTTCTGTCTTGTGATCTGGTACTGATAACAAACCACTTAAGAGAGGCAAGAGAACTTCCTGTACTGGTTGTTTGAGGGGAAGGAGTTAAAATTCATCTATTAGTTATATGTGACTGGTTGGTACTGCCTTTGCATGGGAGGAAACCTCTCAGCACCTCACCCAGCTGAGCCTCCCACAAGACTATGAACAAATGTCCAGGATTAAAGCCAAACCGTCTCAATTTCGGGTGTCAGCCAGGAACTGCACCTCTCAGAGTGGCTCTGAGGGGTGAGCAGTCTCTGCCTTGGCTGCTGTCCTGGCTGGTAGCTCCGTGAACAGAAATGACTGCAGATATTTGTAAAACTCAGGAAAGATCACTTTGCTTCCATGTGCCATGTGCTGTCACTGTGAGCCTCACTGCCGTGCGTCTCTCGCACTTTCCTCACTGAGGAAATGAGAGATGCACCAAATCTGCCATGCACGTAAACCAGAGCAGGGGCAATGAAATTCAGAAGCAAGAAATACAGGAGGCTGCAAAATGAGAACTATTTTCATCAGCTGCAAGTTTGTAAAGATCTCGGCAGCAGGGATGCTGGGAACTGGAAACTCAGAAACTTCATTTTTCAAACTAAGGTCTAGCAATTCACTGAGGGACAGGAACCCCTGGTATCCATTCTCTTTTTCTAAGGATGGAAAGTCCCCAGCAACAGCAATTACCAAGTACTGGATCATCCCCCCTGTAGCTGAGTGTGACAACACTTCTGGGGCTGGGAAATCACATCTCATTTTTGAGGAAATTAAAAACAATGGTGCCCTTCAGCCGATGCAGCTCCTCCAGAAGCAGTCATAGGTCAGTTCTCCCTTGGGAATGTCTAAGTTCTGTTTGTAATGACTTCCCTTTGGATGCAGTCATTATTTTTCAGCATTCACTTTATTTTTGAGCAAGAGAGGCGTAGTATAAAAAGATTAAGAACTCATATTTCCCTGTTAAAAACTAAGCCAAGCAGAACAGCTCATTTCCCAGGGTTTCTTGGTATACATTTCCTTGCAAATCGTAGAGAGATTTTAATTAAAAGTTTCTTTTTCCTTTCCTTAATAAAAGCAAAACACAAATAAAAATCTTGTAGCTGCCACTTTTAAAGCAAACTTTTTGGACACAAATTGGTGGCTCATTTAAGAGAAAACCCAAAACCCCAGGGCTCCGCTGCCTGTGGTCACTGGGGACTGTTAGTTTTTAACAGTGTACCCATTAAAACTTGCCAGGAGCTTTCTTTCTAGAGTAAGTGGTGACATTTTCATAAATTCCATTTTCAAAGTTACCATTACAGTTTTCATTGGAGCAGGATCCCACATTCAGACATATGCACAAAGCCTTGCAATCCCAAAGAAAAGCTTCCCTGTCCCACTGAAAATGGAGGGATGATTTAGGTGGGGAAAGGATATTGCAATGAGTGTGGGATCCTGTTCTTAGTGTTTGAATGGGAGCTGAGAATTGTGGTCACTTCAGGACAGTGACACTGAGACTGAAGCTGAGGTTTCTGACAAGCACCAAACCAGCCCATGTAGGACTGGTGTTTGTCTTTTGTTGATGCAAAAGAAGTTCTTGATTTTTTAATGTGTTTCTTCTAACTGGAGAGATGCTGGAAAGTATTGTTGGGAAAAAGTCAGCAGCTGGGGCTTCCCCATCCTGATTCCATAATCAGGAGCCCAAAGGACAGAGATCTCCCCTCTGCCACTCTTTGTCATAGGTAAAAGGGCAAATTCAGGCTGATGTTTCCACAGCATCTGGCCTGCTACAGCTTGATTTCTAGGTAGCATGCTGGCAGCACTGCAGAGGGCAAGACCAAAACAATACTGAATTGGTCACCACTTTCTTGTGTTAAAACTTCTCCTTTAACGAAATCAATTATAACATTTTAATAATGAAAATTTAAGTACTGAATTAATTGGATCTTCCTCATTTAATTATTTCTGTATGGCCAAGTGATACTTTGAATTTCTCTTTGAACAAGGAAGCCCTTAAATATTCAAGGATTGCTGTCTACCTCAGCAGACTCCCTGTTTATGTTTTAGCCATCTAAGTAAGACAACTGGAAAAGATGCCATAGTTGTGTGCACGTCTGTGTGTGTTTCTCCAGCATTCAATTATCAGCATCCAAAACCTCAGTATTACCATTTTTAATGCAGTTCAGGATGCCCAGCTGAGTGCTGTATGTGCAGCTCTGATGTATGCAAATCCATTTTGCATGCAGCTCTTGACATATTTTCATATTCAGGATTATGGGAAGCTTTTTGTGTGCCACTTTGATGTATGCTAATCTTTGTTTCTCTAAAACACTTTAAAAAGTCCACACAAGTAGACAATAATTTGTCTTCACTGAAACCCTGTGTTTTTTCTGTACCCAGGCTCCCACATAGTTCAGGGCAAAGCTTCCACCAGTAGTGTGCTGAAGGGCCATATTCATGTGCCCTGCTCTGGGCAGCTGCTTGTATCCATCAGGTATCAGAGCCTGAGATCCAGCAGACCTCTGGATAAAAGGCAGCCTGAGTCATTCATTTCTTTCTTGACTGTCACCTCTGTTGAAGGTACAGGGCAGAAGCTGGAATGGGAACCTCCCACACAGAGGTTGAGGCTGGTAACAGGAGCACACGGTGCAGTTGTATCCAAATAGGTCAAGTACATCTTTTAGGGACATAAATGATCGATCAACTAAAGTGGTTGCCTAATGGCTTTGTATTTCTGGCTTGTAACACAGTATATTAATTATCAAATGTGTTACTTATATCTCTAATATATTTTATTGTATTATTTATAAACTTCCTCTAAACTTTCTGTGGCTGCTAAACTTATCATAGTGTGCACAGTAGATTAAAAACTTAGGAGTGTTATTTTGTTCCTGCAAGGTTCACAGTGGGTGCCAGGTCCAGACAATGCACAGATGCTAAAACACCTCTGAATTTAATTGTGGGTAGTTTGACACCTTTGTAGCACCATAAAGACTAAATGTGAATCCCAGGTTAATGAATGGGAAAATCCCTGTGGTGTCATTAAATCTTCCCCAGAGTGAGCTCAGTCTGCCCAATGAATAAATGTTTAATGCAGTGCTGTGTCAGATGGAGCCATCGATTGTGAGAGAAACGCTGTTGGTTTAACGAGGAGCTGAGCTCCACTTAACTGCTCCACAGAGCCAGCAACTGCTTGGTATTGCTTCAGGGCAGGAATCCCAGCAAGGAGAGTCAGAGGTGCTCACATGGGCACAGAAACATTTTTCCTAGATTTTCCTAGAGTTTTGGGATTATTGACAATATAATCAATATTATCATCATTACCATCTAATCTTTCTTGGCATTCAGAATTGTAGTGCCATGAGATCTCCTGCAGTACATTAATCACTTTCTTAATATCAGAAATTAATGTTCCTCACAACACATTCTTTGAAATAATGAACTGTATTTATAGCCACATACATTTCCCTACAGCTTTATCCAAGGAATAGGTTGGTGAATATTTTTGAGTGGGATATTTGCAGATGGTGCAGCAAAACATCTGTAGTTGGGTTCCATTTTGTATTGGGATTGCATGGCCAGGTTTTGGTAGTGGGATTGGGGCTACAGGGTTGGCTTCTGTGAGAAGCTGCCAGAAGCTGCCTCCATGTCCAGCATGGGCACCTGGCATCCAGACGGAGTCAACCCACTACACACCTTTGGTTCAGAGTATTCTACAGTCCAAAATAATCCTATATCCTCACCTGTAATCCTGTATATTTAAAAGAAATGCAGCTACAGGACTCACTTGTCTGTAGTTTTAGTTTGTATGTGTTTCTACTACTGCTGCTATCATTATTTAGTCACTGTGTACTTGAATTACATGAAAGAAGTTTTCTTACTGTCTTTGGTGAATTAGCAAGACTTTAAAAACAATCCATAGTCATCCCAATATGAAGCTAAAATCAAAAAGAAGAGGTGATTTTTTTTCCCTTTTTCTTACAAGGAGTGAAAGGACTGCTTTGTATTGGGATGGTAGTGGTAGTGTTTTTTGTTTTATTTTGAATTTCTAAATGTTTTTCTTTCCTTTAATTACCAAAAGTTACTCACTTTCCAGAAAAAGCTTTTGCAAAATGAAAAGTAGATTTCTTAATTTAAAATGTCCAAGATCCTTCTTTTTGAAAATTTCTTAATTCAGCAAATCAAGATCAAAAATAGATTTAATTTTTGACAAACTGATTTGAAACAATACAGAAACATAAATTGTACTTTAGAAACTCCTTACTAGCTCCAATTCTAGACTTGTCCTATCATGAACCACTTAAAAATTCTTCTAGGTGCAAATACACATATGTGTCCTGGAAATCCCTTTGATAACTCTTCTTTTCCAAGCAAAGGGTAGCAGAGCTTTGATCACAGCCTACAAATCACGTAATGGCATGGGAAGGATGTGGAAGTACAAGGGCAGTCTGTCCACATGGACTTTGCTATCAAAGTTTGTCAACAGGAATCAAACAGCAATTTTTATGTGTCCAGTTGTCTGCTTGGATGTTTTTAGAGAACTCTTTGAAGTACAGCATTTCGCAGAGATAGAGTGAATAAATTCTAGTGAGTGAGTGAATTTTAGTTTAGGATTTTCACCACAGAGTTATTCTTTTCATTGTCCCAGCTTCGGACTCCTGGAATGCAATCCAAAAAAATCCCATCCCAACCCATGGTGAATACTGGTCCACCACAGAAAAGCTCTCTTCCAACAGGTTCAACCTATGTGTCTGTCCAGCATTGCAGACTACGGGATAAGGAAGGAAAAGAGTACTTTTAAAAGAACTTGTAACAATATATTTGCTATTTAAACATTAATGTGTCTGTGAGAAAGGAGATTTGGAATATATAAAAGAAAATTAAGTACCACCAGGGAAGCAGAGGTGCCATTTTCTGATTAATAGAGTGTATGCAAAGAGATTGGGCTCCTCCAAAATCACTTTCTAGCAAGACAGGGGCTGTGGAAGATATTCTGACCGGAAGCTTATTTTTCCACTGTTGTTTTTCAACACATCCCTAGTTGACCTGGCAGACTCCAGCCTCTTGGCCATAAATGCTGCTGTTTGCGACTTGGCTGGGCAGTTCTGTCATTCCAGTGCTCCTATTTTGTCCTGAATATATTTGGACTGAGGACTGAGCCAGAGGAATGGACCACAAACAGGTCAGCAGTGGAGCATGTTAAGTTTGAATTCATCAACAAATTCAGGCCTTTTCCCTGGCCTCTCCCAGTTTATCTCATGGTTGTTTCCTGGTATGAAGATGAGGCTGAGTGCTCCCTTGGCACCGTAATGACCTGGAAAACTTAAGACCAAGCTCCCACTGGCAAGCTGTGGTGCATTACCAGTGTGCTTTTCTTCACTGAACCTGGCATGATACCAAGCCTGGCTGCAGTAACAAAAGGGCATTATATAAACAGTGACTTACTCACATTATAGTTCCCAGTGGAAATAAATTGATCATGAGTTTATCTCCACAGTCCCAGACATTCATGTGTTTCCCAGTGATAAGTGATACCCAGGTGAATGTCATCCTTGCAGAGCTGGTGCCACCAGAGGAGGGAGCTGGGTTCTCCCCACCCTTTCCTTTCACCCCAAACCCAGTTTTAGTCCTCTCTCAAGGCTGGAAGTCAGGAGCTGTGTGAAGATGGCGGTAGGGGACATGACATTTATCAAATAGTAGGAAATTTTATTGGGATAATAGAATGGATCATCAGCATTTTTTATTCCTAGAGTCACAGAATCATAGAATTGGAGTTTGGGTCAGAAAGGACCCTTAAAGATCATCCAGTCCAACAGGGCCCCTCTGCCATGGGCAGGGACATCTTCAACTAGATCATTTTGTTCAGTCCCATCCAGTCTGGTCTCCAACACTTTCAGGGATGGACATCTATCTCCCTTTTGGGAAACCTGTTCCAGTGTTCCACCACTCTTGCTGTAAAAAATTCTACCTTGTATCTAGTATACATCTATCATCTTTTAGTTTAAAATCATTTTGCCTTTTCTTTTCACTACAGGCTCAACTAAAGAGTCTCTCCCTACCTTTCTTAAGCCCCCTTTAAGCACTGGGAAACTGCCCCGAGATTTCCCCAGAGGCTTCTCTTTTCCTGGCTGAACAAACCCAGCTCTCTCAGCCTGTTCTTCATAGGAGAGGTCCTTCTCCTCAGATCTGCTCTCAATCTTTTCATCCCCTTGCCTGTATTCATACCTGAGGTTGACCTTGTTGAACCTCATGGAGGAGATTTTGGAGCCAGATAATCTTTCACAGCATTTGCAGTCCCATTCAAGGCAAAATTTCCCACTTGGCCTGAAGTCATGAGTACAGAGTGTAGCCCAAGGAGGACAGCACAATTAATGCTGGGTATTAACACTGTGATTTCTCCAGCCTTTGCAGGAGTGAACTCTTGGAATGCAAGGGAGGAGGATGTGGTGGAGGAAGAAATGTCTTCACCATGGTGGGAGGTGGCAAGGATGACAGTTCTCTGCACCCAAGGATAAGGGCAGATTCATGACCTTTTCCAAGCCAGATCCTCCAGCCCTTTCTTCAAACACTTCAAGGGAGTTTTCATTTCAAGACCACTTAGCAACAAGCCTGATAAAGTCTGCCAAGATAAATACTTATTTTGAGCTAACAGAATGAAAATTCCCCACCCAAGTTTCTGTTGATCCCATACATATCTTGCACAAAGAAGTGCTTGCTTACCCTGACTACACTGACCTGTTATGCATGTAGGCAGGGCAGTCTGTGTCAGAGTACCAGGGAGATTCCCTATTGACCTGGACAGCCCCAGCCTGCTGCCAAACTGCTCATTGATAAGGAACAAGTGGGTAATGATTTTTTTTCGGATTGCTGGCACCTGAAATGCTGTGCAGGTTACGCTCCATAAACCATCTCCAGTTTTTCTTCTATTCACTGTGATAGATGAAACACTGCCCAATAGCTGGCTTCACATTCAAGAAGCATGGAGGAGCTGCTGCATTCAAAATTTTCTGAAGCTACTTTTTCTCATGGCTTAAATGTTCCTGAATGCATTTGTTTTCCAGGCAATCTTGATAGGGTTAGCTTGAGTTGCTTGGAGTGAACATTTTAATAAATCTGAGAGCAGTATACCAACTACCTTGCCTGATTTCAATGCTGTGATGCCATTTGACAGTGGCAATCAAACAGATTTATGCCTCTCAGCATGGTCAGTGATGGGGCAGAAGAGTTACAGATCATTTTCTCCCTGGTTAAATGGCAGGTGAGACTTGGGTCTGCCTTTCTATCTCTGAGCACACAGTGCAGCAGCACACATTCCATCTCTGTGAGGATGTAATGATGGACAGGAGAAAGGAGCCAATGAGAGACAAAACACGATCTGATTTTAATTAATCATAGAATGGTTTGTGCTGGGGGAAACTTTTCAGATCATCTAGTTCCAATCCCCCTCTGCTATGGGCAGGGACACCTTCCACTAGACCAGGCTGCTCAGGACCTCAGTCAGACTGGCCTTGAGTACTTACAGGGATGAGGAATTGTATGGAATCCATGATGTAATGGGAGGGATGGAGGGATGGATGGAGGGATGGATGGAGGGATGAACTGAAGAAGTGAAAGGGATGTGGCAGCTTGTGCTTTTCCAAAATAGTGTCATGTGGTGGCTTTTGGTGCCCTGTAAGGTCAGGGCTCACCTCTGCCTGCCAGAGCACTGAGCTGGCTGAGGTGGCAGAGGCTGTGCTGGGGCACAGGCAGCACCCTATCATGTCTCCATGAGGCCTTCAATGCTTGGTGACACTGATCTGCTGGAGCTGAAGGACATGGACCAGAGGTCTGACAAGGGGTCCCAAAATCATCTGGTTAAGATTCACGCTCACTCCCTGTGCTCAGCTCTGACTGTCGGCCAGGCTGTCCTGTAATTCACATTCTGTCTCACGTAGCAAAAGCTCAGAGGTCTCTGGTGAGGTGTCAGGCCAATGAAGTGTTTCTCTCTAAATGTCAGCCGGCTCTGGCCAGGGGGAGGCAGGAGCTGAGGAGCCAGGGTAGGGCAGACAAGCCTGTGGTTTGGAGTGAAACAGTTCCCTCCATTGTTTCCCTCCAGGCCTAGCACAGACTTGGGGCGTGAATTTATGTGTGTTTTTCCAGGGACGTGCTTTTTGTTGCCCTAGAAGGACATTTCTCACAGCTGCTCTGGGCCCTTGTGGGTATAGTAAGGCAAGATTTAACCTCCCATCTTCTCCCAGGCCAGGGATTTGAGACCAAGGGTTGCTCCAGTAGTTACTCACAAGAAGTGTGGACAGGAAAAAAGTCCTCAAATGGCAGAAAGGATGCTTAGGGACATACTGTCAGTGTTGCAAATTTATAACAATATAGCTGTCAGTGGCTTAGCTGAGAAACTATTTAATCTCTGTAGGTTTTACAGGGCAGGAATCTGAGCTGTGCTTCTGAAAATCGGCACTTGCAGTTCTGCTGCTGAGGCCTCTCTAGCACAGCACATTCTCTTGAAGTCAAAATTGCAGCAAAACTTGAACTTACTCCTTCAAGTGTAGAGTTTCCAGCTGTAAAATACTGTGGGATATCCAAGGGTTGTGTGATGGCCACCATCAGTCATGAGAGAGCTGCAGCAGTTCACACTGTCCTTTCCCAGATTCTGACAGGGCAGGTGGAAATGTGACTTTTGAGTCTGATGGATTTGGGGACCTTTGAGCTGTTCAAGCCCTGCCTGGAACACTGGCAGTGTCTCTGTGCTGGGATGCTGCTGTTGCCTGTTGCCTTTGTGCTCTTCTGCCTGACATGCTGTGTCTGGAAAATGCTGGCAGCTTCAAACTAGAGTGCCTTTCACACCAGGGTTTTAATGTGAGTTACAGACCAGGAAAGCTGGATCCTGAACCATCAGCATCTAACACGAGCTAACAAAGATCTCAATGTGGTGCTGGTACAAAGCACTTCTTCGCTAGGAAAGTAGGCATCAAAAAAGGGCCAAACACCAATGTTCTGGGACCTTTACAGTGTGGGGGGATGATGATGATGAGGAGGAGCAAGGTGATTTTTTTTTCAATGTTTTTTTATTATTATTTTCCTCATACATTTTGTCTAAGGCTCATCAATTAAAAGAAATCAAAAAAATTAACCATTGTGCTAATATTGTGTGGCAGACCACACAGATCTTGTATAATGCCCAACTGCACCCCATAAGCTGTCTCATTCCCAAGGCAGCAACACATCTCAGTCCCAAAGGCAGAGTTGACTCACCTGGGTGAGTTTCATGCCTGAGGCTGAGGCTGTGCAGGGCCAGCCCTGGGAGGAATGCAGACATGGTGCCCCTTCTTTGAGTTCTTGTTTCAGGTTCTCCCCTGCCCTTGTGCCCCTGGGCTCCTTTGGTGCAGTTGGTGGCTCCTGGGATGGGGCTGGGACCAGCTCCAGCAGGGCCTTATTTAGGGTCCCCTTTTCTTTCTGTGCTCTTTTGTGGATGTGCAGATGAGTTTTTGTCAGAGAACCTGACAAGTGTAGTGAGAATACATTGCATTTGTAAAAAAAAAAATTTCCTTAAGGTGTTAAGAATTGCTTTATATTAGTCCATTGAACCGATGTGTCTTTATCTTTGTTAATTACCAGATTGGCAAGGGACCAGGGACATTCTTCAGATAGTGAGTTTACATGCAAATAAAATCTACCTTAGAGAGAAAAGAACAAAAAAAAAAGCTCTTTTTGTTCCTTCTTTCTAAAATGTGAGAAGACAATGACGACAATCACAATTGATCCTGCTGTCTTTTATAACATAAAATTTAGGCAGAAGATTAAGCTCGACTCTCACTTACGACCATTTAATCACCCTGAACCCACTTCTACACTCAGGGCAGAGTTTGGAGGAACTTGTCTCTTCTAAACCTGCCTCTCTGATCTTCCTGGGACATGATCCTTTGCATTTTCCCTGCACAACACATCGCTGGGTATTATCAGCATAAATAAACTGTCCCAGGGTGCACAGAGGTGCCTTACATGGGGACAATGACATCAGCTGAAAGAGGGGGCAGTGGGAAGGTAGCAGGCAAAATCCAGACCAGAAATAAGACCTTAAGCACCCAATCACTTAAGGTAGCTTAACCTGCTGCTTGCATGGGCTGAGCTGGGATCTCTGGGCACAGACACAGCTGCAGGCATGCAGTACTAAGCTCTGCTTATCTCTCAGGGGACTGTAGCTGGGAGAGGGCTGGGCACTAAATCTCCCTACCTTAAGGCCCAGAAATTTTTCTGGATCTGAGGTCAAAATAGCCTGTCCACAGATGTGCTAATGCTGAGGTCATACGAGGGGTGGTGATAGGGACTGTGGCTGATATTATGCTACTACTTGTGATGGCTTAATTTAACTACCACAAGGAGTATCCAGAAGTGAAACATTCCCAACGGCTGGGGTTGGCATCCCTGCATGTTTTCCCATGCCCGTCCCTGACCTTCCACTTCACAGCACCTATGGAAACACTTCTGCAAAGATTTGTGCATCTTTTGTGAGCAGCGGGAGGGAGACAAACGCAGGGATAGTCTGAGATGTGGTACAAGATACTATGAAGAATAAAAGCAGTGATGTCTTTGTTGGATCTGCCAGGTATCACTGAACTAAAAAAAAGGGTTTTACATTCATTTCAGTCATCCTTTTCCTCAGGCCCTAAATCAAATATATAGTCCCTGGAGCCTTTCTGTCAGCATATATATATTTAGGGGTGTGTGTGTGTGTGTGTGTGTGTATTTGTATATATATCTATCATAAGTATCTATAGGAAGCATGAACATTCAGAGGAAACTGTAAGAAGTAAGAATTTTTAAAATAGATTATCCAGTGTTCATATCCACAAGGGAAAAGGGCCTTAGGTACTCTGGTTTCTCACCTTTCCATCACATGCTAAAAAAGACAGGATGATTAAGAATTTGAAGATATTTTAGCCCACTGTGTAAACACTGGTTTGGGTTGTTACCTCCCCGAGCTATAAATATAAATTTCATCTTAGATGAGTTACAATAAATAAATAAATAAATCTGGTGAAATGGGTGCTTGTTTTGGAGGCCAGAACTGTTTTATCAATAGCACTCAATTTTATAGGCTTTTCCAAGAAAGGCTGGATAATCCCCCTTCCTTCTCCCTTGAAAAATAAAACAGAAGAGCAGGAGCTGTGTTTACAAATACTCACTTGGCCCAGTGCTGACAGCAGTGGGGGGTTGACCCGCCAGCATTACAGCTCTTGAATTATCCACTCCATAAATGGAAAATCAATTTGCTTCTGGGATTCGGCATGTTTTCAGGGCTGTTAGAGGCTGTGTTTTTGTTTAGACTCACAAATTCATCCAGGCTAGGAAAGGAGAGTGTTTGGGGCTGTTCTGCAGCGCAGAGCACAGCTGGCATGGATGGGGCTGTGCACTGGGGCTCTGCTCCTGAGCTCCCTTTCTGACTCTCTAAGGCACAGTGGCAGCATAGCCATCGTGTCTCTAAGGCTGGCATTCCTGAATTTTACTCGTGAATACTTGAGAAGATTTCTGGTTAGTGTAAAAACTTCCCTCTGCAACATTAAAGTGAATGCAGGATGGTTCCCTGATTTACTGGTGCAAGGAGCCCAAGCAGATGGGGTTAATAAAGCCCTTTGTTATCCAGCCTGACCCACTTGTCAGCCCTTGAGCTCCTATAAATGCATGTGGAGGGGCCAGACTTAAAATAAATCTCAAAGCATTTGGCAAACAGCAGCTAATTGAAGGGCACATGCTGCCCATCACGTGCTGCGGAGCAGAAACCTGGAGCAAAGGCTTAAATCCGAGGTCTGAGGCTCCTGTTTTCAGAACTGGCTGTATGAGACTCTGTAAATATTTACACATCACCTCTAAAATCCAAACTGTTTCCAAGGTGCTGTGTCAAACCCCTTGGAAAAGCAGTTTGGCCTGGGGCAGCTCCTCTTGGATCCCCAGAAGAGGAGCCAACAGGAAAGCTGGGGATGCTGCAGCTGCATTTCCCTCCTGTCTGGATAAACAGCACGATTGGGCGATGCAGTGATGGGGGTCTTGCATCACTGCCATGCACAGAATGGGTTAAAATGGTCATGTTTCATGGTAACAGTTGCAGTTTTGCTGGCTCTTTGCTGGTTTGACAACTGCAGCTGAGCAGTGAATGAGACTTCTCACCCTGGGCTTTCACTTGTTCATAAATTGCACATATTCTGACATGGTTTCTGCTCTGATTTTTTTTCTACCTTTAAAAAAAACCAGCAAAACAAAGAGTGTTATTTAAGCAATGGCACTTGTGAGACTTTTTGTAAACATCTGAAGTTTCATAAACAACGTGTTTTCTTCCCACTAAACAATGCCTGTCCCACAATGGCATTCCCACAAAACACTGTGGGATAAAGGGATTCATTTTATGACTTCTAAAAACTTGTTTAAATCACTGCTGCCAGGCAGGGAACACCAGGAGGGGAAGGGAGAGCTGCTGTGTGTCCCTCTGTACCTCCAAAGCAGCTCTGTGCCTCTCTGCCTAGGTTGGGGTCAAGCTGCTATCACCTACCTTTCCTTGACAGAAGAAAGAGTTATTTTCCATGTGAAACAAAGGCCATTTATACTTTGATTTCCCCTGTTTGTCCCAGGACAGATGAGCTGTTTTTGCTTGGCTTTCTCCAATCACAAGTCCAATCCAATCCTTAAGAAATTAAGCTGGCTGGGGAAATAAAGAGAAAAGAACTGATTCATCTTCCTCCCTATCCTGCTCCTCCCTCCTTTGCCGGGTGCTTGCTGTTCAGCTGCTCTGAGTTATGAATTCTTTGCTGCCTATCTTGTGGCTATCAAGGTCAGCCTGAAGGAGGGAGGTGAGTCATTGTCATTCAAATAGCTACAAACTGTAATTCAAATAAGGCCAGAGCAGAGCCAGGAGGCTGATTCAATACAAAGAGACTCAATGTCCACAGGTCAATGCTCTGCCCTTTCCAAAATTTCCCCCTCACACTCCTCAGTGTGCAAATACTGGAGCAGAGCTTGAAGCCAGGGCTGCTATTTTGAGGGCTCTGGCCTGATGAGAAGTTCTGGGATGGGGAGGAAAAAGCAGAGAAATTAGGTTGGGAGGAATGAAAAAAAAAAAATAATCTGACCATTTTCTTTTCTTTTTTGTTTGTATGTCTCTAGGTTGTAAACATCTCTCCATGGCTTAAATGGACATCAGAGCATGTGCCTCTGATGGAATGTACAACCCCAGATGATCTGATCCTTCAAGAACTAAATTCCAGGAAAAAGAATACAATTCTTTTTACAGTTTACTTGTTTTAATGTATGGCTTACTCTCACGAACAAAACCTGAGTTTTAATTTTTACACCCAGAAAAACAAGGATCTGTCTTACGGTAAACCCTCATCAGGAGAGGTTAGCAACAGGACACAGAGAGGTGAAAGGAACTTTGAAGCACCATGAGGAGATGAAAGGAACTACCCAGCTTGTCCTTTTTTAAGCCCATTTGGGGAAGATGAAGCTTCTCCCTTATGGCTGGAAGTAGTGGAGTCAATCTGATCAGCCTAAGCCTGGGGAGGTAACTGGCAGACCCCTGCTGCAGCCTTTCCTTTTTGCCTCACGTTGGACCCTGTGTTGGTTTTGGCCAGCGGTGGGGGCAGAACCCAAGGGGCAAAGATGGTTGTGGTAAGGAGGAGGAACGTGAAAATGTTCACCTTTGCCTTTTTGCTCATCACGGTGACGTCCTTTCTGCTGAACTACACACACCAGGTGACCACGACCACCTGGGACCCCAGACATCTCGTCGTGCAGTTTTCAGAGCACGTCCAAAAACTCTTCAAGTACCCCAGGAGACCTTGCAGCTGTCACACGTGCATTTCAGAGCTGGGACATTCCCTCTGGTTCGATCAGAGATTTAACTCAACTATGCAACCTTTCCTGACCTCACAAAATGCCTTGATCCCAGAAGACAGCTACAGGTGGTGGCTGGTAAGTGAGGGGTGTGGATACAGCCCAGACTTTGGGTGGCAGTGGTGATGTCAGGCTTCCAGGGATGCTGAGCACAGAGAAAGAGATGTTTTCTGCCCAAAGCATTTGCTGCCTCAGCTGACAAGGCGGAGGTGGAAGGAAGTGGGTGTTTGTGCTGCTGTTTAGCTTGCAGGGGCTTGGAGTGCACATTCACTTGCTTCAAGCTAGAGAAGTCCCTGACAGAGTTACGTGTTAGATCCAGAATTTGCAAATGTCAATACTTTAATTTTCTCCCTTCTCTTCCAAAGACCAGGCTTTGTAACCCCTCTGTTTCTGCTTCAGATGGGCTTTTTGTCATTCATCAAGGTGGATAATCAAACTAATTGTGAAGTGTGCAATTCCCCTGGGGCTCTCCCTACCATAAGATGTGTAAATAATTAGCAGGATTAAATGGGAAATTATTAATTCCATGCATATGAGAACATTCTCTGTTGTGGCTGATGGTGCAAAACAGATCCGGAAAGCTCATGGGTGGCTGTGGGTCACTGGGAAGGAAGAGCCCCAGGTGTATCCTTGATAAGGGTGGTCCAGCTACCCCTTGAAGCCTGATCCAAGCATCATGAAAGCAAGCGGATGCCTTGTTCATAAAGCACAGAAGGGAAAAAGATGCATCCTGTTGTTTTGCCCAACAAAAGTCCCTTTAATGTTCTTTTGAAACAAGATATCAGTTGATTTACTCATGGCTGTGCTGCCAAGGTGCTAAAGTGCAGGTTCTGCTGCAACAAACCCAGTGAAATCACAGTTTTGTTGCACTTGTTTTCCCCCTCTTCCAGAAAAATAGTCCCCTGTGTCTGTCTTTGAACACACAACAGCCTGCAACTTGGTGTCTTGCAGCAAGCACAGCCCTTGTTGTTGAATTCTGGGCTTTCAGGCTTTCTCTGGTACCCTGAGGGGGCCTCTCCAACAGGAACCTACTATTGCAATGGGGACATTTGGATTTTGGAGGGGATGTCAAGTGCTATGGGAATGAGGCTGTATTGGATTTATCACTTGTCACTCCCCTGGCTGTTGCACTTAGTGTTGAAAAACAAACGCCACTGAACTCTGCCACCTTCAATTGCTGTGTAAATGATATCATTGTTTTATGATGAGGCCCTCCTTTTTGCAATGAATCCCAAGTACTCCAGATGCTGTATCTTTTCACCTGCCCCTTGGCCATGGCTTTGATTTCCCGTTGCTTGTGGTTTTTCTTGCATCTTCTGGAGACTTTTCCTTCTGGTCTCCATGTTTGCTGTCTGGATTTTGCTGGAGCCTTGAGAGGGAAGATGGCAAGCTCAGGTCCTTGCCCTTGCCCTGGCTTGATGTTTCACCAGGGAGCTGGCTGATCTAACAACTGGCAGTTTTCATACCCCAGATTAAGCTCAGTAATGAGAGGATGAGGTTACTTATGGACACCATGAACAAAGCCACTCTGCATTCTGCACTCAGAACTCACTGATTTAAGCATGAGGTTTGAATGCATTCTCTCTTAGGAAAAAAAAAAAGTAAAAAGAAGCAGCCTGGGACTCAGTACAGAAGTCTGAATATGTAACGCTCCTTCTTGTAGTGAAGCAGGAAAAAAAAAAAAAGCAGTGCTTCCTCAATTTGCAGAATCAATTAGTTGGAAAAGACCTTTGAGATCATCTCTGAGACCTCTGAGTCCAACCTGTGACTGAACATGACCTTGTCAACCAGTCCAGGGTGCCAAGTGCCACATTTAATCTTCCCTTGAACACCTCTGGGGATGGCCACTCCACCACCTCCCTGGGCAGACCATTCCAACATCTAATCACCCTTTCTGTGAAGAAATTCCATGCCCAGCTTAAACCTCCCCAACCATAGTTTTAGACTGTGTCCTCTCATGCTGTTGCCAGTTGCCTGGGAGAAGAGGCTGACCCCCACCTGGCCACAACCTCCTTTCAGGTGGTTGCAGAGAGTGACAAGGTCACTCCTGAGCCTCCTTTTCTCCAGGCTAAACAACCCCAGCTCCCTCAGCCTCAGTCACCTCATAGGACTTGTGCTCCAGACCCTTCACCAGCTTTGTTGCCTTCCCTGGACTTGCTCCAGCACATCAATGTTGTTCTTAAAGTGAGGGGCCAAGAACTGGACACAGAGCTCCAGGTGTGACCTCCTCAATGTGTTAAAAATTCAGCTCAACCTGAAACAGATTCTTTCAGAGGTTTGTTTCTTTTTCATCAAAATGAAACAGACAGACTTTCAGAACTGCTGAAAATCTCCCCTCCCCATCCCAAACAAAAGCTGTTTAATAATTTTCAGGGCTGTCTAACCATGTTTTAATGTTTTCCTTTTTTTTTTTTTTTAAATTCAGATCAAGTTCAAAGGGAATACACCATTTCAGAATACAAAATCAAAGCAATTTTTTTTGCAGATGGTAAAAATAAATCTTCTAAGATTCAGAGACTTTTTCAGTCTTCAGCCAGGATGTGTGAAATATTTTGATGTCCCCCATAACTTCATTGTGCATTGGAAGTTTTTACTTACTGAAAGTCTTTGCCCTAACGTGTAATAGATGGAGAAAGTGCCCTGACTCCTCTGAAAGATGGTTTTGGGTAAACCCCAGGCATGATGTGGCCCTCACCTCTTCGTTGCAGCTGATTCCTTATGTACATGTTGCTTTGGGTAAGCTTTTCCAAGAGAGTGTCATTTCTTCAGTAAATAATTCCCAGGTGCATCCTGAGGGCAACTCCCTTTTCGCTGTTCATTTTTAGGCTCATCTTCAAAGCAATTCTGAGATTTCGGCCAGTCTTTAAGAAAACATTGCTCATGGCTGTGTTTCTCTCTTGTGTGCTTTGCCAACTCAGTAATTTGTGACTTTTTGCTATATTTGTACATAAAAAGGAGGTATGAGGAAACCTGAGATTGCTCAAACTTCTTTTTGGAGGGGAGGGGGAATGACTGTGTGTTCACTCTCAGGAGCTGATTGCAGACAGTGTGGTGGTTTTGTTGAGCTGTAACTGAGGCCCTGAGATGAACTGGAGCTCTTTATTACATGGCTGTGACTTCCCTGTCATGGGGAGACCCGTGTGATGTGCTGGCCTAAAAGCAGGCAGAGCCCTCGCCTGTCCACCAAACTCAGTCTGCCCTTCCTCCTCCTTAACCCTGTTGCTGTAGATGTGAATAAGTGCTATTCATCCAAATAGTCCTGCAGCATAAGCAGTCCTCCAGTACTAGGACAGTGAGGGCTGATTTCAGAGATTAATGACCAGTATTGGAGACAAAGAGACATTTGGGACCAAAGAATGGGGTGGTTTCCCTTGCTTACAGCTCTTCCCATGGCTGCCAGGCTGCTTCATGGTTTATTTGGAGAAAAAATAGAACACTTTCAGCCTGGTAGGATGTGACCTTTAGAAGGAAATATTCCTGCTTGTTTTGAATAAAACTCTTTGTGTATACTGGATTTAAGGCTACCACCTGTGCAGGTGGGAAGGAGCAGGGGAGAGAAGATCAGTGCCACCAAGCCTGCAGTGGCTCATCTTGCTGCATGGGGCAGGACTGCTCCAGAAAAGGCCCCTGAAAATGTACCTGGCTGTTTCTTTGTTCATGCAAACAAGGAGGGTGTTATTAGGACTGCTCTCTCTTTTTCATTTGCTTAAATATACACAGCTGATAAACTGTCCCTTCATTTCTTTAGTCAGATAGCAAATTTGGCCCAAATTCTTCTCCCATGTACACCCCTGCAGCTGCTCTGTACTGTCTGTGACTTAAAGTTGAACTGGAATCCTCTACTCTCAGGGAGGATCTGGGCATTAGTAACACTTCAGGCTGTGAACATTTTGTTAAAAATTCCTTCCTTCCTCCCTTTTCTCTGTCTCACCCTTCCTGTCTCTCACCTCCTCTCTCTCTCTCTCTCTCTCTTTCTTTCTCCTGTCTCCTCCTTCATCTTATGCTCAGGGACTGTGAGAGTGTTTTTGCAAGGTGGCACCTGGTGTTATGTGATGCATTCCTTTCTGTTTATATTTTCTTTTCCACCTCCCTGAGCTGGTTTCACCTGCAAGTTTTCCATTGTTTTACCATGACACAAATGCTGTGGATGTTCTCACTAAATTTAGTAACCCATATATAAGGAAACATGGCAAGAATGACATGCCTGAACAAAGCACAGCATTTATTTATCGTTTTCTTGTTTTGTTCTAAGGGGATGCATTGTTCTTGGTGGTCAGAAAGTATGAAAAATAGGAGGCCAGAACCTGCTGTTCTAAACCCAAATGTTGACGTTGATGGATTGAAGTCGTGATAAGTAAATTTAGGCTCAGAGTTTCCTGGCAATCTTCTCTGTAGCACATTGTTCATAAACTATCATGTTATAAGAACTTTTATCTTGAGCCTTACCATGTTTGAGGATTTTGCCTTTTCTTTGGAAGAAAGGTCAGATTTTGGGGCTGCGTTATCAGTACCTAAAAGAAAATACTAGTTTAATTATGTTTTTAGGAAAAATGTAATTAATATATGACTTAAAAGTTTGCTTTCAGCCAGTGAACAAAGGGGCATCCCCACCCAACACATGCTGGGGAAGTTGAGGCAGCTGCACAGATTTTTAAGGCAGCAGCAGAGCTGCTTGGCACCTGAGTCATGCGTTTTGAATGCTCTCTGGGGAAAATGTGTCCAAATACTTTGATCACCAGAAGTTTCCTTTGAAACTGGGATGCTGTCTGTGACACTTTGAAAGCATTACAGAGGGCTCAGCACTTTGAAGGTAGCATGCAGCTACCAGATCACTGCAGAAGGTGGTACCAATCCCAAATCCAGGCCGGGCCCCAGGCTGTGGTCCCAGTCCCACCCAATCCCACCTGCAGTTGAGCTGCTTGGTTGTAAGTGTGACATTTAGACCAGATTTGGACATATGGAAAGAACCTGACCCTGGGCCACCTCTTACCCTCACTGGCAGCCCCCATGTAAGTCCAGCTAGGCTGGAGCTGCTCCTCCTGTGGTCAGGACAGATGGGTGTGAAGGTGGTCCAAGCTCATAGGTCTCTCTCAGCACGAGGGTCAGAGTAGTGTAGAGGTGACCCACACCAACCATGCAGAAATTGTACAGCTCAGCATATTATTGTGTGTTATTTACAAAATATATATGCACATATATATTTATATTTGAGTATGTAAATTTTTTGACTACACAGATCATTTAACAAAGCCCAAACTCTTGACAGCTCCTCTATTCTTCCCCTTCAACTCTTAGATGCATAGTAATTGAAGGACATTAAATATAAAAATAATAAAGCCATATTTTCCAGACCAAAGAGGCATTTTTAAAATTGATGATTTTCTTTTAAGCTCTCCTTGAGTCTGTAGAACAAGAGATTACCTGGATTTGCCCCTCCAGATTGTTGCTAGGATTAATCTTGTAGCTGGGAAGTGTTGAATGAGTGTTAATGCCTCCAAACTGCAGCAGTGAGGCAATAAGTAGCTGTGCAAAAGAGATTCTCATGGGGCTTTATTCGTAAAAACAGTTAAAAAACAAAATTAGAAAAGCCATAAACCCCAATATTGCTACCCCAGCTTCCCCCAGGCTGCCTGGCTGTGTGTTGGCAGGGCTGCCTCAGCAGTGCCAGCTGGTGCCAGACCCACAGCTGTACCTGTCTGTCCACCACGAGGGTTCTGCCTTGGTCCATGTTCTACCTACACCAATGATTGCAGGCTAAGCTATTCTACTTGTTAATAATTTGGGATTTTGAAGTTGTGCTTAATACACTGCCAAACTTGGGTGCAGGGTGCACACCAGGAGAGGTTTCCTTTGAGGCTCTCCTGACTCCTTTGAGGCCCCAAGATAAGAAGGACGTGGATGTCTTGGAGCAAGTCCAGAGGAGGCCAGGAAGATAGGTGGAACACCTTTCTTATAAAGACAGACTGAGAGTATAGGGATTGTTGGACCTGAAGAAGAGAAGGCTCTGGGGAAAATTTATTGCCAGCTTTCAATATCTAAAGGGGCTATAAGAGAGCTGGACAGGCACTTTTCACAAGGGCATGTGCTGATAGGACAAGGGGCAATGGCTTTAACATGGAAGAGGGCAGGTTTAAGATTAGTTATTAGGAGGAAATTCTTTCCTTTGAGAGTGGTGAGGCACTGACACAGGTTGCCCAGAGAAGTGGATGCCCCATCCCTGGTGGTTTTCAAGGCCAGGTTGGATGGGTCTTGGAGCTGCCTGGTCTAATGGGACCTGTCCCTGCCCGTGGCAGGGGTATCGGAATGAGGTGATCTTTAAGGCCTTTTCCAGTCCAAACCATTCTGTGATTCCATGACTGTAGCTGTGTCCTCACCACTCCAAGCCATTAGCTCTGAACATCCTTGGCTGAATTCACACTGTCCCTTTGCAACTCCTTAGCCAAGTTTTGGGTATTGCTGCTGGTAGTGCTGTCAGCGTGATGGTATTGGAGAGCCCAGTGAAACCTTCTGAGAAGTTTAGAAAAGCAGCAAATCCCTTGTCATCCTCAGTGGGGGTGGGCACAGTGATGGGGAGGGAACCACAGGCTTTTCCTTGGAGAGCCATGCATGGGTAAAGAATGGGAGTCCATGAACTTTGAGGGTTCTTTTTTCTTGCCTTTTTTTTTTCTTGCTTTTCTTTTTTAAAATAAAAAGAGGCAAAACCAGCTAGTTCACTTCTGTGTCTGAAATGGGGAGTTTCTAAGGCTGAAAGATTATTTAGGAAACTTCTCAATTTGAACTCCCAAATATAATTTTTAACAACCTAAAGAGTTGACTTTCAAGTGACGCACAAATATTTTATGGAGGGAAGCTGGACTATTTAGTGATCCAGTGATATTTTATATGTGGACACAAGATGGGTTAAAGTACTTTATGATCTTGGACAAAAAGCTGAACTGCTTCTTTAGACATGCATATTACTTGCACAGACTTCTGAGAGAAGCAGACACTCTACTGAGGACACAGAGGTCAGATATTTCAGTGTAATTAAGGCCACTTGTAGCAGCTACATCCATACACATATCCCTGTCACACATTACAGCACTGGAGGGAGGATGTGCCCTAGCAGAGCCACATGGCACTGCTGTGGTTCTACCTTGCACAGCATGGACAGACTTTCACTCTGCTTTTGTTGATTTATGAGAAAGGCCAGACTGGTGGAAGTTTGATAAGGAGGAGAGAAAAAAAAAAAAGAAAGAAAAGACCACAATACTAAAAAAAGAAATAGGACAAAAATTTGGTGTGGGAAAGTGAACTGTAGTCAGCTTTTAATTGTAATGCTATTAAAATGGTCTTTTTTCAATAAGCCAAGCAAACATTGTGCAATAAGGAACTGGCTGCATGTTAAGTTTGAACATTTACAAGCTGAATATGCCTTGGAGTTAACCAGCTTCTTTGCTTCCTCTTCTCTGTTTTGCTGAAACGTCAAAGACCAACCAGTGTTGATAGAAGATTAGATATGTGGCCATGTGTTTGTTGCAGAGCACACAAATTCAGAAGATCATCTTTTTTATTTATATAATTGAACCTTGCACTGAATAGTGACATACATGGTCATAATTATGGTGCTTGTCTGGTCTTCCTAATTATCTCGCATCCTAATCACCTTGTGCAATCCATATACAAGTATATAGATTAGGAAGGATTAGTGGGAATATTAGTTCTGTGTATGCATTTCTTTGTCTTCTTTGTTTCAGGTTCTCAAGGTCATCTTCTAGCTCTGAGCTCCAGACACTTGTTCATTTCAGTGCAAATAAGGTCCTGTGAAAAGCACAGAATTTAAACAAAAATTACAGTGCTGCACCTGTTTATGGTTGTGTGAGAGAGGGAGAGAACAGGACACATTAACAGTTCCTGGTGCAGTCAAGGGAAACACACTGGAAACTGAAGCCAAATTAGCCTGGGACATTCCTGAGAGTCGTGGGAAAAGGTTTTTCTCTTCTCTCCCTCCCTGTCTTTCCATGCCCTGGGCTGGCAGAGCAAGATAGAGCCTTTTTGGACCATTTTGTGCTGGAGTCATTCTCCTTTCATGAGCTTGGAAGCAAGTGGCACCATGAGGGTGGGCAGTGCTGTTTGTGAACATGCCAGTACTCCCAAACTCTTCAGTAAATCTCAGAGAGCTGACCCCAGAAAGGGAGTGTCTGACCATCACCTGCCCTGCACCTTGCCTGTACCTTCCCAATCCAGCCATTGTTTCCACCATGCACCACAGAGCCGCTACAGAACGGTTTCCTTCCATGGCAACAGACACAATGACCAAGGTCCGGGTGGTTTTCTTCATCCTGGAGATTTTTTTTTAGATGGTTATACATCTCCAGCCCTCAGGGCTAACTCTAGTAGAGTTTCCTATTGCATGGGCAGCTGGTTCCTCCACAGTTCACTTCCCATTTCCCTCTCCCACTCCTGGCATATGCCAAAATTTGTGGCAGGACTATCATACACTTCTGTCTTCCATCAGCTCCCCTGAGACTTTTCCATCATTTGTAGGAGAGTTAGAAGAACTCTTACTCTTATCCTAACAGAAGATAGCTCACCCAGAGTGGGTTTAGGCTTATAGAACACCAGAGGAACTTTTATTCTGTTAAGGCCAGCCTTGGGGAAAGTGCTTATCTGTTTTATCATGGCTAGATAGAGACTGAGGAAGTGTGGGAATCTGATGAGAAGGAGGAGAAAAAGGAAGCCAAGTTTAAGAAGTTAAGGGGTTTTCCACTTGATTTTTTTCACACTTTGGCTCCCAAGCCGAAGCCTTGTACTGCAGAAGGCAGTATCTGTGGGTAGATGCAGGAATGCTCTTTGAGGAGACACTTCAAGCCGTCTCTAGCTCACAGAGGAGCTGCCTGTGTTGGTAACCTGGAGTGATTTTTCTCCCTAACAGAAACTACAAGGAGAGAAAGCTCCGAGGAGTTTGAATGCCACTCTCACAGAGCTGTTTGGGGTGATCCCTGGGGACGGGGATCCGCTGCAGGAGCGCGGCTCCTACAGCTGCAGGCGCTGCGCCGTCGTGGGCAACTCCGGCAACCTCCGGCAGTCTCAGTACGGCCAGGACATCGACTCCCATGACTTTGTGCTCAGGTGAGTGAAGCCCACCTCAGCTACAGAGGCCTTTGTTGGCTAAAATTCACTGGTATTTTGGGGGGGGGTGTAAAACAAGTGAAAAACCAGGTTTCGGGGTCTGTCTAGTGAAACCTGGCACTTAAGTCAAGTCTACGTTTCAGGGGTTGTAAACTATGTGTGTTGGAGATATGATCTCATGTTTTAGCTTGGACAAAAAAAGATTAATGTTATTGATACTGTATTCTGCACAATCCATAATTGCCTGTATTAAAAAATATAGGAGAAAAAAGATTTGCACTTAGGAGTAAAAGTTATTTCTGCAGCCAGCACTCACAAGTGATCTTTTAGACATTTAACTGACTATTAGATTTTACTTTCTTGCACTAGTTCATTCTTAAGTAGGGGCAAATCCCTGCTTCTGATAAGGCCTAGGGGTGCTTTACAGACCCTCTCAAGTCAGTTAAGCAGTGGTAGGGTGGGGAAGCCAAAGACACTTTTCAGTGGACAGGACCTGTTTGGCTGCAGGTAATTTGTAAAGGATGGCATTGCCCCTCCCTTTCAAGGCAACAAGATTGGCTACTTTGTTCCACTGAAAGGCAAGCAGGAACTAGCTAAGCAGTGTTTATCACCCAGAGGGCAGCCAAAATACCTGGACTAAGTTCATCTCCAATGTGTCATCTGCTTTCACACCACAGCTGCCAGCACAGTACAATTTGGAGAGCAATAAAGGGCAGGAACGGAGGGATTGCTCTTGAAATGCCACATGTGGGATTATTCTCTCAGAAGCAGCAAAAGCCTTAGTAGGAGGCTGTGCACTGAAGTCAAGAATAAATCAACAGAAGATCAACACTGTTTGAACTGTTAAGCTACCTTGGCTTTTGATGTGGCTTGAACATGGCATAGGTGATATCTAAATCTTCACAAATTATATCAGGAGTTGCTTCCTGCAGTTGCATGTCTTGCTCCCTGACAAAAGTACCTCCCCAAAGGCAGAAGCACCAACCTGACCTTCAGATCCATGACGGGAAGGGAGAGCCCTCAACATTATTCCTACAAAAGTAGGGCAGCTGCAAATGTGGGAAGCTGTGGTACATTTATGCTTAAGTCTGTGTCCTTCAAAAAGAAGACAGCCCCATTCCTATGTGGACTTTGTTATAGTGCCTGTCCTACATTTCCAGACTCGTGCAGAAAAGGCTTTGCTAGACTCAAAAGCTGGTAGTGATAACTAAAGGGTAACACACCCAGGTGCATGTTTCTGCATGGCCTTGCCCATCCCATAGCCAGCCATCCCTGGCAAGGGCAAAACTCTTGGTGACTTAGTGAACCTTCCAGTCTCACATTTCTGTTTCAGCAATCTTAAGCCAGATCTGAAAGGATTGCACAGGGTTTTGGGATTCACCATGGGAATCATAATTGTGCAGAGAAGGTGACCCCTCTGCGTCAAACACAACATCTCTGGTGCCCTGAAATTCAATTCCACATGCTCTGGCAATACAGCCAAGAGCAGGGGAGAGCCAAGGAGTCTGAGGGGGCACTTTTCCTTCCAAACAGCACATTCCAGCCCACTTTTATTTGTATAAGTATCTACTTACACGACAGAAGGAAGTTCCTGCTTGGTCCTTCCTGCTGAGACTGGGTGTGAAAGCTGCCTTCTGCCGTATGGCACCGACAGCCCCACCATGGGTGGTAGGAAAAGTACATAGACTCAAGGGCAAATTGAAAGACGACCAACATGTCACCCTTGTCTTTGTCTTGATGGGAAAAAACACTCATATTTTATACCTTTGACTGACTAATCTCAAGGCAAAACACAGAAAGTCCCATGCTTTTCCAGTATTTCTACACAGTATGGTGTGGGTCGCTGGCAGGATATTCTAACTACACTAATAACTCCCTTGAAGGGAGTTAGAAGAAACTTAAGTAATTCACCTGGGGAAGAACTGCAATAACACAGCCTGGCATAGACTTGATAAACAGATTCTGCCTCTCCTGTTATCATTAACCAGGGCAGCATGTTGTCTGGCAAAGTACGATGCTCCTCATTACCTCGTCAGCTACATCCTTCCTTGTCCTCCCTGTGCATCTGCCAGGAGTTTAGTTAATGTTATTGCATAAAAAAAAACCCATTTTGCTCAGAGACAGCTGAGGGGTTTCTCCATGGTTTTGCACAGCACCATGGATACATGCAAGTTGCTTCAGGGATCTCTAATGTGCACTGTGCTACACCACAGAAATATGTAAATCTCTGCCACGGAGGAGCTAAAGCATCAGGGAGAGAATTGCTGATGTGTTCCCAGATTGGCTTTCAGAAATGAACACAGGCATAGAGGCATTTCTGCAGTCCTGAGTTCAGAAATCCCCTCTCTGTTCCATGTATGGGCCACTCTTTTAAGAGCTGGACTCAATGATCCTTGTGGATCCCTTCCAACTCAACATATCCTCTGAGTCTGTGAATTTGTGATATATCCAACATAAGGTAGGGTGGCCCTGTTTAGCCAACACTTCTTAACTGAGCCCTGGAGGCCTTGGGCAGATCTCCTTGCTCTGCCCCAGGTTACCTAAAGCACCACAGAGTGACCCTGAGTATCTGTGGACGTTGGAGTACATACTACAAAGCACAAGTAAGGTTTGAGTAAATGAAGGGTCAGCAGTAGGTCCTGTATTTGTCACTGTCTTTGTGTCTATTTGGCACTGACTTTTGTCATTTTTGTGGGAGAACCAGAAGGAATATTTGCTGCTTCTCGTCACACATAGCGCAGTTTGTTACCTTGACCCGAGACATTCAAATACACCTGTATGGATAAGGGGGAAATGGAACTGCAAGAAGTCAAGCTGATGTACTTCAGGGCAATGTTTTTCTCAGCTGGAGGATGCAGTTTTAGGATGAAGTGAGATGTGTACTCTTGGACTCACCACTCTTTTGATGACTGTAAAGGAAGCACAGTGGTGTGCTCAGAGATACACCTGCTTGGTAGACACTCCTGTTCAGTCCAAGGAATTCCACACCAAAGCTGAGCTTTCATCTACTGTTCAATCACATGGGTTGTGATCATTCCAGCTTGCCTGAGGACCCCTACACCCTGCCAGAGCTGTCTGAAGACCCTGCATGTAGCACTCCCCTTAGCCATGGGAGCGTGTTCCTGCACCTCAAGCAAATGACTTGGTGAAAATTCACATCCTTACCTAATTCCTCTTCTGTCTCAATTCTTATTTTCGGGCTGCAGAATGAACCGTGCCCCCACTGCTGGCTATGAATCAGACGTTGGGAGCAAGACCACTCACCACTTTGTTTATCCTGAGAGCTACAAAGAGCTGGCAGCAAATGTGAGCATGATCCTGATCCCCTTCAAAACCCTGGACCTGCGCTGGGTTGTCACCGCTCTCACCACAGGCACCATCAACTTGTGAGTAAGGGCAGGCACAGGGGGTGGGAGCTCCATACTTCATGTTGTAGGAGATGATAGCCTATGTGGGGCAAAGCCCTGCTTCTGATAAGGCCTAGGGGTGCTTTACAGACCCTCTCAAGTCAGAGTTCAGCCCTAAAAACTTGATTTCTAGGAAAAGCTTAATGTTACGATGCAGTTGTTGAGGCAAAGATTGAGATCCAGTCCCTTACATCCCCAGTGGTCTCAGATAAATGAAAAGGGGAGTTTTTGCTGATGGAGGTGACCAGTTTGATCAACAGGCTCCTGAGCTTTGGGGTTAAGTGCCTCATTTTGGTCTTCTGCTCATCCTTCATCCTCTCTGATTCCTTGGGAGTCAGCCCACTTGCAGAAGAGGATGAGGAAGCAGAGAGGGGTGTGCAAGTTGCTCACCTGAGGCAGTGAGAGCAGATGCAGACCCATCCAAGAGATGAGCTCCCCTGGGCAGGTTGGTCAGGAGTTTGGTCTGTCTTTCCAGGTGGAACATGATTGAGAACTGTGCAGAAAAAACAATGTTTTATGGGTCACCTGCATATCTTAGCCTTAAATTCAAGAGTTCTACTTGGCAATAATGTGACACACTGGAATTTATTCTCCAGTTCTTTTTTGTGTACTGTCAGAAGTAAAGGTTGTCTCCTGCTAGATACATTTATGACAGCACCAGAATTAGAAATATGATCAAAATGCATGTTTCTTCTGGAAGCCTGCTAGCAGATTCTCTTCCTTCCTGTAAGCTGGCTTTTCCTAATCCAGAGAATGAAATACGTGACATTTGTACACTGTGTGAGGTTATCTGCTGGATGTGAAACCACAGCCTTGTGGGATTGCTTGATGACACTCTGCTACACATAGACAGCAAGCACAGATCAGATTGCTTTACTCCAGAGAGAAATATTTCAAGACATTTCAACTTTTTTCCCAATTTCAAAATCTCAGAAGATTAAAGGTTTCAAGGAAAAGTGTATCTTGGGCATGTTGACTGGGCATAAGACTTTTGCAATTTTAGGTAAAACTCTTTGATGGAAAAACAAATTAAGTTTTATTTCTTCTCTTCATTTTCTTTTCTCTCTTTGTAGATACATTTTAGATTCTTTTCATTTCTTATTAAGATTCCCTTAACTTGTAACAAATATGTGTTAGCTTACTTTTACCTTTTTTTATCACCAGCATTTCATACATACGGTCATAACCTGGCTTGAAAAAAATCCACCTTCAAGACACACTCAAAACTTGGAAAAATCAGTACACTTAGAAAAGTGTACACTCACTACAAGAAAGTAATTGAGTTGCTGGAATGTGTCCAGAGAAGGGCAATGGAGCTGGGGAAGGGTTTGCAGCACAAAGGTGATGAGGAGCAGCTGAGGGAGCTGGGGCTGTTCAGCCTGGAGCTAAGGAGGCTCAGGGAGGGACCCTATCACTCTACAACTGCCTGAAAGGAGGCTGTAGCCAGGTGGGGGTCAGTCTTTTCACTCAAGTAACACGAGACAGGAAAAGAAGAAATGCCTCAAGTTTCACCAGGGGAGGTTTAGATTAAATACCAAAACCAATTTCTTCACCAAAGGAGTTGTCCAGCACTGCAACAGGATGTCCATGAGAGTGTCACCACTTCTGAAGGGATTTTAAAAATGTATAGGTGTGGCACTTAGGGACATGGTTTAGTGATGACTTGGCAGTGATGGGTTAACTGTTGAACTCAATGATCTTAGATGTCTTTCAAACATAAATGATTCTATTGTTCTGTAATTTACACGGACACACGTTTTTTTGGTCCACTGCCAGTCCCTGCCCCAGGGGAAAGCTCTTGATACTTCCTGAGCTCTGAGCCCTGCACTGATTTAAAGGGAACCCTTAGCCTATTAGGAAGATATAACTGGTTGACCACAATGCAGTCACAGCACATGAAAGGGAAAACACCTTTGCTTAATAAATTACAGGATATATTATAAATTTATAATTAGATTGTATACATGGGCTTGGTAAGCATCTGGTATAAATTAGAGTGTGAGTATTTAACCACATGAAAGAAATACCACTGTTTTAAGATATTTGCCATACTCAAAACAGGGAAATGGCATAATTAATAAGCTGGAATAATAAAAGCAGAAAATCATAAGCATACAAATCATAGCAATGTATGTAGCATAATTTTAGCCTCGTAGAATTAACCTACGAGCATGCATTAAACACACAGTGTCAAATAATGAGTATAAGAAAATTGTTGAGTGCACATTTTTAAAGGGGGGAAAGCATGAAATAAAAATAAAACACATTTGAAAGTCAGTATTTTAGGAAGGAGGAAGTACTTACCTCCTTACCCTGGTGTGTTTGGGCATTGTTCCATGTGCACAGGCTGCTTAGTGGCAGCTGAGTTTAGGCTAACAAGAACCCAGGTGTACTCATAGCTAAAAAATATAAGCATTCTGTATTGGTTAGACTTTTACACAGTGTTTAATTTAATGTATTTCAGCCAAATGAAAGAATTTCCTGAAACTCAAAACCTGTGAGTCAAACTTATTCTTCTGTTAGTATTATCATAATTCTTGCAATTTTTACAATTCAAAACAAAAGCCAAAGTTCAGATTGCCTTGATATAAGCTTCAATTGATAGCTGAGTGATTCTCTCAGACGTTCTCAGTCCCATTTGACTGTTGTATTTCATCTAAAAATGTCTCTCCAAGACTAAGCATTATTCCAGAAAAGATGAAGAAATGTCTTTTCTGGGATAGGAAACTTTCAGGACCTCATCAGCCGTATATTTACCCTGGTTGCCTTCATTTGCAAGTCTTTTAGGAATCTGTATGGTGAAAAAACTCCACTTACTTTGGCAAAGACAGTTATTGTATTCCTTAAAATGTTACCCATTTTGAGACAAGGGTTCAGTAAATGTTTTGTACAAGGTGGCCAGGGATGATGACAGAGTTCACTAGAGCCCTGTAAAGTGGCTCATGGAAGATGATTCTCAGGGGATATGTTGCATGCCTGTGACCACCTTCAGCACAAGTGTCACTCTGTCCCTCTGCAGTGTGGTACCTCCTGGGTCACTCATTCCCTGGCTGCCCTGCAGCCCAGGCTTTACATGATCATAAGAGCAGAGGTCTTGATCAGTGTGCAATATTTTCTGTGTCATTTTATGAAATTCTGCAGCCACATGACAGCAGGGCTTGGGTATTTCTTCTGAAGCAATGACACAGCCCTTGGTTAAAATGACTAATGTCATCTGACAAGACCTACAGCAGTCTCCTGGTTGGATCAGAGATGTCCACAAGTACTGTCATGAACACTGCATCCTCATCTCTTTGGTCTTCTGCTGTATCTATCCATGAAATACAGCCCTCTTATTTCTTCCACATCACCTTTTAAGAAAAGCTTAAATGTTTGTTTATATTATATTAAGGAGATTTTACCAGAAAAGAAGCCCTTTTTGTCTTCATGAGCACAAAAAGGGCATGGGATCACCAACACTATGTTTACTGATTTGCTGATCAGGGTCAGGCATGGGCTGCAGCTGCAGGGGTAAATTTGCTGAGACCAGATTGAGAAGTCTGCCTGAGTGTCCCTTGCTCTAACAGCATCACCTCTTAGGAGTGTTGGAACCACCTCTCTCACTGCCTTCAGCCCAGAGCACAGGTTGCAGCTCAGGAGGACATTGCCAGGTCACCACTGGTTTGGGAACATTTAGACTAAGTTTTGAAAGTGATGATGTTACCTGATTCAAAGGAAATAAAACCTTAATGACAGGAACCTTGTCACCAAAACCCAAGTGAAAACATTTAGACTGAACTAATGGAAGGCTTTGGTTATTCACCATAACCCATCTAAAAAGTGTGCAGGATGTATTTTGGGATACACTCCAATTACAAGGCCAGCTCACCTAAATTTTTTAACCTGAAACAAACTTACAATGATTTTTTTCTTGCAGCACTCATGATGAGCGGTGCAATGCCAGCACACACTGTGCATGAGATATGGGAAATAAAAGGGGTTTTTTTTCAAGTCATGTCTTGTGATTTCAACCCAGTCATAAGGTGGAACTTGGAAATTTTATGCTGGAAACTGCAGGAAGCCTTCAGCACCACCCTGGGGAGGAGGGAAGTAGCTTTCTGTGAGGGGCTGGGCACTGGGAGTGTCCGAGTTTCGCATAACCACAGACCTGGTGAACTCGGCTGCCTCCGAGTCTGAAATTCGTGCGGTCGCTCCGAGTATTAGGAGAGGAAAAGTCTCCCCCTGGTGGGAGAAAGTTTTTCTGCCATGAAATTAAATAGAAAGTCTTTACCATCATCAGAGAACAAAGACTGCAACAATAATGATCCAAGAATTCGAAGTTTCGAGCTCCACATAGTATTGACTCTACAGTATGTTCTCAACTAAATCTTTGGTGTCCTACTGTCAATAATTAACTTGAATATTTTAGAATGTAATAGTTTCCTATAAAATTGCTTCAGTGACAGCTCAGTTCTTTTCCTGCTGTGTTGCTTAATTGCAGCCTCATTTTACAACAACTTCTTGAATTTAATACTTCTGAATAATTTGAATTTATTACTGTACATGAAGAATATTCTTTCTTTGGATTTACATGAAACTACCAGTAAGTTGGGCTTTTATTTATCATGGTGCTGTGTTTCTTTTTTCTTTAACAGCACATATGTTCCAGTTCCAAGGAAAATCAAAGTCAAAAAAGAAAAGGTGAGCAATACTGGTTTGTGGATTTGTTCTGCTAATTTATTTGTAGGTCTTTTGCCTCTTTGTGAGACTGCAAGAACCCAAGCAAGCCCTTGACAGTCATAAAAACTTGCAGACAAAATACAGACACTTTACAAGGCTCAGCTAAGCTAAAGATTTGGCTCCTGTGTGCCATTTAGGCCATAGATCAACCACTGAATAACTGTGGTTGGGAAGAAATTGCTCTTGTGGCTATGAACACTGTTCTGAATGTTGGATCACTTCCTCTGGTGCTGCTCAGGGATATTAAAAGTGCAGCACTGTTCTCCACAGTAACTGCTTTGATCCTACCCATTGCAATCATTTGTATGTAATGATACTGAGGAGAGACTTTGGAGGTTTTCTTAAACTGTTTTAATATTTGAACACCAAGAATGTTTCTCACTCCCAGGTCAGTTTCTTGTAATAAGGAGCTGAGTGAACTCTGAACAAATAAAGCTGTGTGTTTCCAAGTCAGTGGAGAATTCCTGGTGGTAGGCTCTTAGCCCACAGCTGCAGCAATTACCTGCACCCAATTAAACAAGCTTGGAGGCTGAGCTCAGGCCAAGTCCAGGAAGGTTTTGCTCCAGGTATATTACAGGTCTCACAGGCAATGTTCAAGCACAGTTTCCATGAAAGCATGGACAGGGACAGTCTGAAGGCAGGATTTGCTGTGGGACAGGATGTTAATTCCCATGTAGGAACTTTAACCACTGTGCAAAGACTTCTGTTGTTGTAGCTGCATGCTTTGAGGATATAACCAAGGCAGGCTGTGTGAGAGAGGAAGAACCTCTTCTATGGAGCTTCCAGAAAAATAAAGGTCTCATTCTCTCAGCCTTTGGAAAGGCTGATTTTCCAAAGAAGTACAGGTGTCTAATCCATCAAAGGCTGTTAAAGTATGACATTAGCTGCAGAACATTAAAATTACAATTTAAAGCACACGCCTTTCATTCAAGAGGCCAAGTTGTGCCAAAGCCTTCAGGTGAGACCCTGAACGAGTATCAGTTTATTTTCCTTTGCTTCAAACCATGGACCTCTAGCTTGTATTAAATTATCCCCTAACTCATCCTTACCTGTTGCAAGGTACATGCTAACCTCTGCAAAACCCCTGTGAGAAGCAGCAGGGCAGGTTGTTAAACTCACATCACAGCTGAGTGGCAGCAGCCATGGGTATGGTGATATGCAGCAGCTGCCTGAGCATGAGAGAAGCCTGTGTTTCTTCCCACACTGTGCAATGCAAAACACCCTGTGAGAAGCGATTACACACAGATGCAATATCAGCAATTAACCTCTGACTCTGTAAAAAGAAAAGCCTTGCAGCTAACCAGATACCACTGAAATGCTGTCACACTAATTACAAACGCAGCGTGCAGGGAAAAGCCTCTGTTTGCCTCACTCAGGGGAGGGGGTTGAAACCAAGGGCTTCTACCAGTCCTTGAATTTACTGTACTCTCAGGTCTTATCTTCTCTGTCTCTGTGAGATAAACAAATGCATTTTATGTCTTGTAAGAAAAAAAAATACAGCATAGAAAAATGGCACGTTTGAAAAACAGGATAAAAGAAGCATACATGACCTGATAGACTTCCTGATAGTTTACATTTGGCCCCTGGTTTCCTTAGATCTGTACCTATAGAGATACCAAGACATAGCTGGCACATTGTGCAGAAAAGGCAATTGCTCTTCTGTTCCCACTCAAGTTACAGTTGGACTGATAATCTCAGGGGTATTTTCCAATCTAAATTAATCTATCATTCTGTGAAACATGTCATGGCATTTCATGCTTGCCTTCAGGACTCCAGCTCCCCAGAGCTCACCTGCAGGGTGCTGCAGGGAGAGTTGAATGGCTAATGCCTAATTTCCATCTCACTTGTGCCATTTCATACCCATTGGTTTCAGTAGGAATCTCCAGGATTTACATTACTGTAAGCAGGAGGGATATCAAGACCAAGGAAGGGCTGTTGCTATGTAATTGCACATGAGAAATATTCCTGAAGGTACTTAATAATGGACTTAGTTATGTCTTTCACCTGCCTTCAAGGAATAACTATTATTCCTTTTTTACCCAGGCTCCTACCCCAGTGTCCTTCAGGAGTGATGTGCTACCATTGTTTTTTTCGCAGGGTATTTTACCAATGAGTCTTTCTCTCCAATTTTCTCTAGATCCTGGTTTATAATCCAGCTTTTATGAAATACATCTATGAAAACTGGCTCGAACATCATGGGAGATACCCCTCCACAGGCCTTCTGTCTTTGATGTTTGCTCTCCATGTATGCGATGAGGTAAAGTCTGTCTGTGCTTGGATATATGGACAAGAGAATCAGGACATGTCACGCTGAAGAGCCAGGAACAACCCCTGGCCACTCACTCAGCCTTTATTTCCCCTCTCCACCTTCTCTTCTATTTACCTCTTCAAATATATGCAGACTTCTCAGAAAGTGTATAGAAAGCAGACATGCTCAAGTGACAGTGACAGATTTTTTTTAATGTCAGCAAATCATAGGGTTTATGATGCACGCCAGGAGAATATAATTAAAGAAACAGAGGTTCAAAAGTATCAAAAGACATCTAAACATGAATGATATCTGTGCCCATCTTGCTAGTGAAAGTCTGAATTATGTTTTGTTTCGTATTTTCAAACTCAGGTTTGTTGGTTTATACTGTAGGTTATAGTAAAAGCCTTTGCTCCAGCAGTTTCTTGGGGAAATTCCCTGGTTTGAATAGAGAATAAAGAGTTTCTTCGGCCTTTCAGATGAAGAGCAGTTGCTTTGCAGTCTGTAACACTAGTTCTCCCTTCCATCCTAGGTGAATGTGTATGGCTTTGGAGCAGACAGCAAAGGACACTGGCATCATTACTGGGAAAACAACACTTCAGGTGGGGCTTTCCGGAAGACAGGAGTCCATGACGGAGATTTTGAGTTCAATATAACCTTGACTCTTGCCTCCATTGAAAAAATAAAATTTTTCAAGGGCAGATGACCCTGGCCACAGGGACAAGTGGGGGCTGCAATTTCCAGCATGCAGCAGAACAAAGCTCAGTGAAGATGATCTGGGCACCAGCCAGGTTTGAATGCGTGGCTCTGCAGTGGATTTGGAGCATCTCACACTGCAGGGGGGGAGGCCGAGGACCGGCTTCCAAGCTGCACATGATTTCCTCTCTGTGGATAGCCAGGAGCTACCAATCAGTTGTGGGAATAAATTAATCTCTGCTTAAGCTCTACGGCTCGATCCTTGAATTACTGATGAAAGATCTGCCTGTTGCAATTAGAGGAAGCCTGAGCACAGGAACTGCTGTCTGTGTGTCTGTTCTCTCCTCGAGCAAGGCAGGAGATCCTCAAAGAAGAGTGAAAACGACTTCTGGGACTTGAGATCCACTAAGGCAGCTGTGAACATCATAGTAAGGATTACCTCAAAGAAATGAATGCTGTTCTGCTGTTGATCTTCTTTTTGAACCACCTTTTCTCTGTCTCTTATTACTTCTGTTTTCATGCTGTATTAAGGAACAACATGATGAAATTGCCTGGAGGAGTAAATATTTCAACCATTTCCTCATTTTGCATTGATAGTGTCTAGAAAAAATGAATCAAATCATCTCATGTATTATTTAATATTGCTTCCTACACAGCCATAATGATGGAGAAAATAATACTGAAAACTCCAGGAAAAAAAATGGCCTTTTTAGCCACTTGTCTGTCTCATTTGGTTATATGTAATTTTGGGGGTTTTGGTATGATTTTTTTTTTTTTGGTGGAAAATATTCTGGAATGTTTTTTTAATTTTTTTTTTAATCAGTTCAAGATTGGCAAGTGGAGTTTCTTCAAGTCATTTATATGTGCCTTTTATAATTGTGCAACAAATGTGATTTTTTCTTAAGATGACAAACCCTAAATTGAACATTTTTATAAAAGGGGGAAACTAACCAAAGTTTAGCTTCTGTCTGGTATGCTTTTGTAGTCAAAACCAATAATAACTCCTATATTGTATTTGATCAAACACAAACAAGACAATTTTTAAAGGTAGCTTTTACCTTTTTTTATGGGAAAATATTCAAAAGTCCCAAGGAAAATGTTCTTCTTAATTTTTTTACAAGTTTAAAAATGCAGTATCTCTTTACAAGTGTAAATAAAGTGAATACACTTTGTTCTTAGTAACCAGTTAATATCCCAAACCATGATATTAACTAGTTATGCACTAAGAACCTTTTGCTCTGTAGCAGCACCTATGAAGACACAATCTGCACAAGCTGATCTTAGAGCATGAGACAGATTTCAAAATCATGTGCATCTCTGGAGAAATGAGTATATTGATGTCAGTACCTTCAGGCAGTGAGAGGAGGGAAGTAAAGTGGAGCTTTTATATCCACAGATTTTTGCTGGAATCAATGCATTACATCTTCAAGGACAGATAAAGTCCAAGTTCAGGCAGTGAAGAATGGAAAAGAGTGGTCCTTTCTTCTCAATATCATGAAAACAAGACCTGTGAATTATGGATCCACTTTCAGCCTTGATAAAACCAGAGGAATTCTTGCCACAGACTCTAAGGGACTTTTGATCAAGCTTGGGAAAATGGCATATTTAATTTCTAAAGTATCACATTGGTTGGTGTTTATGGCAAAAGAAATCATCTAAATGTCCTCTCTTCTACGCACCAGTTGTGGCAGAATGTCCAAGCAGATGAGTATTTGAGGTCAGTGAAAGCCCTCCAACAGTCATGTGCTTCATCCAAGATGTATCCCCTTGTCTTTCTGCAGCAGTTGGTACCAGTCTGGTGCCCTCCAAGGCAGCAGTACCTGGCACAGTGTCATGGTCAGCTGTAATTTTGGGCCACAGCACCGCTCAGCAACATGAATTGCTTTACCCACGTGAGTATTGCTGGACTCGTGGTGCATGAAGAGCCAAGGATGCCAAATGTCTGTGTGGGAATCGAGCTCCCTCAGCTCGTGGGACCCTTCAGTTCAGCAATATGGAAAGGGCAGGATTTTCAAATCCTTATGATGAGACCTGTTCACGAGCCTCATGTTAAGAAGCCATTTCCCAGCATGGTGGCCAACAGACCTCACCTGCATGTCACAGGCACAGATTTGATGGGCTTACTGTCTTCTACATGTCCTTTGTAAAAGAATGAAGCATTACTGCCTGAATCATGTTTGTTTGCTGTTAATCAATATGCCTCTTGTGAGATGCTGCAGTAATACAAACAAAGCAAGTTTAAGAGGTAAAAGACTACATGTAAGATGCCAGTGATAACTTCACTGTGTGGCTGGATTTTGGAGCTTCAAGTACTTTTCTTTTTTTCCTTATGGACAGATATTGGTAATTCAGAAACATTGACTGCTCTTTCAGTCGTTTTTAGAAAGACTTGGAAGAAAACTTGTGGTGGTTTATCCCCTTGATGGTTTTTCTTTTTTTTTTTAATCACAGGGGTCAATTTGGAATCAAAAACAGTGGAAAAAAAAAGCCAACTATATTTTAGCCTGTGTTATTCTGAAAGTTTTCTTTTGCTGTTCTAATAAAATTTCCCTTTTTCCTGAACATTCTGCCTCTGACAGCACATATAAAACCTCATGGCTCATACATGCAGATAGATTTAGTGTCTTCATCATGGAACAAGCTGCAATTCCCATTTAATTATGTTGCCAACAGCAAGCAGTAACTCTGTACCACTGATGTCCATTTTTCAGAGTGAAAGGAGAGCAGAGAGTGGATCTCTCCAGGTGTAGGATGAGGAATAGTCTGTGCCATCATGTTTCTATTCCAGGGGAACTTTTTTCTAGAGTCCTTCAGGCAGCTGACTGTTGTGTTAGATTCTTGTCTCAGTTTCTCCACAATTTTGCTGCTCTTTCAATTGACTTCAGAATCAGGAGATACCAACAGATGATGCTGAGGGAAGAATTCATTCCCACTGTCATTGTTGAAGAGTGTTTTCCTTCTAGAAACTTTTTGAGTTTATTTGGTTTAAAAGAACCAAGGAAAACATTTAACATGTCAAGGCTTCAAACTCATGGATTGCATTTGCCACCACTGCAAAATCTCTGAAGCACTCCTTGAGTGTGTGTTCTGTTTTTTTACCAAAGCCAAATATCTTGAGCACTTTTTTCCTCCCATGACCAGGTTTTCTTTGTACTTTTCTCTGACTACACACTTGATTATGATTTTTTTCTCTAATGGTGGGGAGTCTCACACAATCATTCATTGACATTTTATTTATTTAATTTTTCAGTATGATATGAATCAAAATAAATTTTTTATTGTAATCAAATCAAAGTGTTTCTGTGCACACTTCTTTTTCCACAGTATTTTCATAAGTTCCTAGAACCTCCTCTGTCACATAACAGTGTAATGAAGCTTATTCCACTGCCTCACACCCCTCTGTTGAGTTGGACTCAATTATCTTAGAGGTCTTTTACGACCTTTATGATTCTGTGATCCCTTGGGTGACATTGGCATGTTTCAGGCTGCTTGTGGTCATGGCATCACACTGCTCACATGGAGCTCTAGGCCTCTTTGGAGAAAAGAAATTGAACTTAATATGCCTATGGTCCTCCTGATGGATCTATGCTCTATTTAAGAGATAAATAAGGGAAATTATTACAGGCTCAGAAATCAGTGGCTTGAGAAAAGATTCAGCTTGTCTGACCTGGCTGAGATGTGAGGATACACCCAGCTCCCTGTTTTCAGGGCCTGCTGTGGTCACACAAGCATTGCAGTCATGCTTGGCTTGGTTGTCCATGAGAAGAACATCATCCAGGGGATGGACCCCTTTGATCAGGTATTGCTTCAGCAAGTCACACCTGCATCTGCATGATCATGGCTCTACATGTGGAAACACCACCTTGGCTATTTCTCATGGACCTTATCAATTACTCACTTTCCTTATCTGTCCTTTCCTTTTCATTGTTTAAGGGACTGAGTAGGGTAGATGGTCTGCCCTTTGAAATGCAGCCATCCTGATGGTAGGAGCTCAGGGAGTCATCAGAGGTCAGCTTGGGAAGCTTCTGTTCAGACACAGGCAGTGAGAAGTGGGTCACAGTAAGAGCTACTGTCTAGTGTGACCTTCTGACAGTCAGGGTCTCAGAAACTCCTTGACACTTTGCTTTTCAACCCAGGCTCTGGGCATGCTGCATCAGTGAGATAATGACCACCATTAATGGATACAGCCCAGTTGGAATCACGCTTGTTGAAAATGAGTGGGAAGTAGAGACACACAGGTCTGAGGAGCTATTCCAGTCACTTCAGGTGCAGTGGAGATGCAAAGCATTTGCTCCTCTGTTCCCCTCAACAAAGCAAAATAACACCAAGGAACAGCTTTCTTAGAAATCATTTTGTATTTTGCTTCATGTCCATTTACAAGAGGTGCAATGCAATGCAGCTTCCAAGTCTGAAATGATTTTGTCAGGAAAGTAATTTGCATAAAATTACAATCTGGAAACCACTTGAGACTAGTAAGACATGCAGCAACAACAATGGCAGCATGCAGACAGATGGAGCGACCACAGGACTTGGACAGAGGACTTTGCTTATACCATCAAATGAAGAACAAGAGTACCCACAGGGGACCTGTATGGCTTCAGTCCGTGGCATGGGTTCCTTTGATGGCTCAGTCAGAATAGCAACTAAACCCAATGAATGAAAAGGCAAAGGAGTCCCTTGCTACCCTTAAAAATCTGTTTTCCCTTGTATTTTCTATAGAATAGAGGGAGTTGATCTCATTACATTTATTGTCTTCAGGCAATATGAAATAAAATAGGACTCACACAGTGAAAAGTTCTTCATGGTCAGGCACTTGTATGCAGAGGTAAATCTCTGTGTTTTCAGTCAAATTTTCTCCTGTAGGAAATTTACCATGTTGGTCTACTCCTTAGTTTATAGTTTCTAAGGTAACCTTTGGTTGGCAGAATATAAATATATCCATGTGGGAGTTTGTCTGTCCCCATGACATTAACACTCCTACTTAGAGAGGACATTTTCCACAATAGTTGCTGTTTCCACATAATCAGAGACTCCAGAGTTAGAGAGCAACTACCAGCTGGCCTCCCTGTCCAGCCAGACACCAGATCAGTAAGGAAAGCATCCTAACCTGTGCCACAAACGCTGCATCCTGCATCACCATGGGTTCCCCCAAGGATGCCCCAAATCAAATGTTACATCAAGGAGCCCCTTATGGCCACTTCTCCCCCTGTACATTTTTGTGCTCCTCTCCTTGCTTTTCTGGGGCTGGCCTCAAAGAGCTGCCACCATGCAGGGAAGCTGCACATTGCTGCCCCAGCCCCATCCCAAACCCACAGTTTGGGGCTGGGGGTGTGAATGGACTGGCCATACTTGAGCTGGGCTTTGAAGCATGTCCAGTCTGCAGCCACATGCCATGTTCGGCCTGTGCAAATACCAGAGTGGGTTTCATAAAGTAGAAAATAGCAGAGTGATTTCATAGCATCACTCATTGAATCAATCATAGAATCATTGTGTCCTGGGGTGACTTTATGATGCTGAATTGTATCCCCATTTGTCTGTTTAGCCCAGGAATAAGTTTTGTACCTTTAAAAATAGATCTGCGAGCAAAGTGACGGAGAAAGAAAAGTGGTGGAATTTTTTTGCATCTGTGTTCAAAAACAGAGATGGAGGGAAAGAATGATTGGGTTGGAAGGGACCTTCAATATCATCCAGTTCCAATCCTGCTGCCATGCACAGGGACACCTTCCACTGGACCAGGGTGCTCTGAGATCCATCCAACCTGGCCTTGAACACTTCCAGGGATGAGGCATCCACAGCTCTCTGGGCAACCTGTGCCAGTGTCTCACCACCTTCTCTGTAAATAATTTCTTAATAACATCTAATCTAAATCTCAGGTCTGTTAATTTAAAACTGTTCCCCCTTGTCCCACCACTATTACAGCTCCCCTTTCTCCTTTAAATGTTGAAGGATGGGTAAGTGTAAGCAAGTTCCCCAAGATGATGATGAGGCACAGAGCTCCTGCCTGCAGTAGTAGGATTACAGAAAAGAGGCATGGGGGAAACTGGTGACTGATGGTTCTTCACTGGGGACACTAAAGTGTTGGCTGCAGGGAGAAATTCTGCAAGCTGACAGACTCTATCATTTGGGGGTATGATTTGAATAGGTAAGTAAGGAAATAGAAATAAATAGATTTAAAGGTGAAGACAGGATACATAAAAATAAAGCAAATGGATCTTCTGGAGAACCTTTCAAAGAAAAGTAAAGTTTTACCCATTTGTTTGGTTCATCAAAGTAGGTGCACCAGGGGCGAGTTAGGCTGGTGATGCTTTTGGGCACACATGTTGTGATTTGACCCTGGTCAGTAGCCAGACACCCACACAGCCTCTCACTCACTTCCCACAGCCACCAGTCCAAAGCACAGCACTATGTGGGTGCTAGGAATAAAACTAACTCCATTCCAGGCAGCTTAAAATAAACTAGATACTTAAGGAATCCTGTGGATTCCAAGGGATCTCTGGAAGTCTGTGAATGTGTGTTGCCAATAACACCTGAAATAAATCTAGGTCAAATTTACACCTAACTACCTCAGTTGCTGGATGCTTCTAATCATCCCACTGATGATTAGATGTCCCAGAAATATCCCATTGGAATCAGGTGAGGTTAATAGCACTAGCAGTAAAGGCAGGAAACTGGCTGAAAAAACTACAAGCTGCTTCAGGAGGAATGCAACTGGGGCACTGGTGGCTCTTGTTACTTGTAGAGGCTGGAATAACATTTTAGACCAACAGTCAGGGGCAATGAGGAAACACTCTTATGTGGCTGTGGGCACAGTGTTTGCTTCCTTCCTTGAAGGTGGGGGCCATTCCACCTCTCGGTGGTGGCTTCCTGTGGGCCAAGGGAACATCACTGCTTGTCACCAGTTGCAGGTTTTGCAAGGTGGCTCGACAGCTGAGCAGAGGGATCCAGCAGATGCACACAAATGAAACCAGAAGGATGTTTTTTTATTTCCTATAATAAGCAAAGGAATGGGAAACATCAGCATGCACATAGATTAATGGGGCCTTTGAGCAGTTGAGATGTGATTAACTCATTTTAGTCAGCACTGGGGATCTCAGCACCTCATTAGCTTTTTCATTAATGGTTACAACTAATATCTGATTAGCGTCTGTTTTGCCAGTAATGAGTTCTCCTTAATGGAGACAGAGTTTTCCACTGTGTGACAGTGAAAGGAAGAGGGAAGGAGCTTGCTAATTACAGTACTGATGGGACACTTCGCCATCAAGGTCTGACCTAAATGTCCTCCCATGCCCCTCTTACTGGCCCTGCCACACTGGCACAGGCAAATGTGCCTTGTGCCAAGTGCACTCAGCCAGGCAGAGGGAGAAGAGCCAATTGTGGCTCTTTAATCAGCCCAAGCTGTGTGTCGGTGGGTGGGACAGCCTTGGAAGGACTGTCCCCCTGCCCGAGCTAAGGGGTCCCAGGGGCAGCAAGCGACAGGAGATGCACAGTGATGAGAGAATCACTGGATAGAGATAGGAAGCCACAGCTGCTCTCACATGCATTATTCAGTGCAGCTATTTGTTTTCTAAGATTTTTCTAATAGACTTCAATAATTTTCCCACTAGAGTGTGCTGTTTTCCCGTTCCCATGAGTTATCCCGTGGCTTCTGGAGCACTCTCCCAGCAGTGTGTCCTATCACAGGCTCAGAGCGTGTTCCCGCCTGGCACTACCATCTTCACAGCTGTAAGGCTTGGGATTTATTTGCTGAATCTATCTATTTTGACCTCTGGGTAATACCTAAATGCAAGAGCCCACAGGCCATGAGGGAGAGCAAGATGGGAGAAGTTCTGCAAGGCTTCACACCCTAAAGGTTTCCATCAGTGCTGCTTTCTGTGCAGTTTTCCTTTCTGTTTGAAAGAGGACAGCACTCCAAGACATGTTGTGGGTTTTCATTTTTTGATTTGTTTTTTTTTTCTTCTGACTCTAGAAAAAGGGTCAGAACAAGAAAAAGGAATTTAAAAATTCTTCCCTAGTAACCTAACTTCCTGATAAGAAACAAATATTTGGGACTTCTGGCTATGTTGTAGCGGTACAAATCTTTTATTTGGGGATGTAAAAGGCTTTAGTTATAGCAGATCAAAATGTCCTTTGTGGACCATAAATGCAACTCAGCTATTTCTAAAAGGATTTTCATGTTATGCTACCATTACCATCAGCTTGTGTCGTTTTGGATTTATTTGTTCTCAGCTGTAGTACCCAAATGTTAAATGATGCACAGATGTATTGTAAAGAACAATCAATGCTGCAAATTAATTATTTGGGTTCAATGAGAAAACAGAAGGTCTATCTGGCTGCTGGCTGCCAGCAGTGTGTGAGCTTTTTGCCCAGTGCTTTCTTCATGATAATGGAAAGCACAGTAACGTTCATCTACCAGCTCTGGACATCCTTCCAGGAATAGCCAACTATTCAATTCCTGTGGCTACATCAGCACTGCTCACACATCATTTTCTGGAGCTGGTCTCACCCACAGTGCTGAGGATGAATTCTCTCCAGCTGACTGACCATATCTGTTCTGATTAGCACCTAACCCTGCATCTCTTGTAGCCCCAAGTACTTTCCCTGTTACCTAAAATAATGTCATTCCTTAAACTCATATATATATTAAGCAAAAGCATACGAAATAATGTAAGAGTACTGCAGCAGCACCCTCAGAGTGGGATTCCTATGACACAAAGCTGAATGTTTTCACTGTGTCCCCAGAGGTGGAAGGAAGGGAATGCTGGATTGGCAAAGGGTGAACTGGCAGCTGGCACTTAAGAGGCTTGTTCTGGGACATGTTTATATATGTAGATATAAAAACATAACAGTAGGATATAAAAAGACAGGTGACTGAGGGCATGGAGTATGACTGTACAGCTAAACCTCAGTGTCTTAAAAGTACTGAATGGCTTCACCTCTGCTGTCTTTGGGAAAAGTTCTTGGCTGATTCTGTGTCCCAGGCCAAGCCTGGGCACAGTCTGTGTGGGGATGAACAGTCATGAGCTAAAACAGTGCCAGGAAACACACTGTGGACTAAATAACATTGATGATATCAGGTCCTAGTTAGTCCCTAGCCTGAATGTGTACCCTTTGCATTCTTTTCTACCAAATGAGCAAACAGTGTATAAAAAGGCCAAGAAATACTGTCTGGCTTTGATGTTCTTGCCCTTCTGTTAAGGAGAGGTGAAGATGGCTGAGACATGCTCATTTCTCTTGTATCAAATGGCAGTAGAAGCAGCAATGGTCTTGCACTGCAGCTTGGGAGGTTCAGGCTGGACATTAGGCAAGATGCTTCTCACTGGGAGGGTGAGAAGGAAACAGGTCAGCCAGGAGAAGAAATGGGACCTCTGTCCCTGAGGACTTCAGGGCATGGATAGATAAAGCCATGGCTGCTCTCATCCAGTACTGTGGATTCCCTCTTGGGTCAGACACCTTCAGAGAGTCCTTTCAGCTGAGGTTTCTAGGAAGCTCTGGTGAAGAGTGTTTTTCTGTTGGTTTGTAAGGCTGGGGTTATGGGGTTATGGCAGTGGGCTACTCCAGGAGGGGAATGGCTCTGGTGAACCAGCTGACATTGCAGGGTTTGGAACAAAGGACAGAAAAAATCCTTTAAACTCATCAGCAAAGAGTCTCTGTCATCCAGGTTTTTTTGGGAGAGGCTCTATTTTGCAGGAAGGACAGAGAGATTACTGTGCTTACAGCAACAAATGTTGGCCTCACAACTGGTACAGAACAACTTTAGTTCTTTTGTGTTTCAAGTATTCATTTCCTTTGATAACAGTGCCCTTCAGACCCTCCTCTCCTGTGCAGTCATACAACACAGTAACACTTGGCCATGTTCTCATGGACATAGATCATCTCCTCCCAGAGGTCAAAGCTACATCAATTTACACCAGGCAGCATGATTTTCCATTAGTCCCAGAAGAAATTTTAAAATATTTTAAAAATCCATTTTTGTAATCACTGGTACCCTCTCCTTGAATTTAATATTCTGGATCTGGATTTATGGAAATGCCACATGGCATTTATAGACATGCCATACTTGGTATCCCTTCCATTCAACTCTTTCAGCTTGTGTTTTGTCAAACCTCTGCCTGGAGCTTATCACAGGAAGATCTGGGCCTTGACCAGACAGTTTTGGTCTGCTCAGCAGCCATGAAAAAGAAAGCCTGGCAAAACTTGTCTGTCAGTCAAATGTTTTCCTCTACCTCAACAGGTTCCTAAAAATCCTATCACTTAATGGCATGCAGAAGGGCTACGTGTTGTCACTAAAATGACAGTGACATATTGAGTTCTTGTTGCTGCAGCAAAAGGGTTCAGCATCTTCATAATGGTGTCTGTCCTCAGTACCAGATGTACAAACACAAACCAAAAATGTTTCCTATCCCTAAGATACACAGGCTATGTAAATATTTAATATATCTACTGTGCTACCAAGAATAATCAAGAAATGGAATTAATGACTATATAGTTTTCAAAATTATCTTAAACTTTACCTTATTTTATAAAGTGGGTTGTATAGAAATATGCATATATTTACACAACAAAAATTTAGCTCCATCCTTGGAGCCTAAGTTTTAAATTTTGAACGCATCCAAATCTTTTATTCCCACCTCCAAATATTTAGGAGTTGTGGAGTAATTTTGAAGGTCAGAGAAAGGAGTAAAAAGCATCTGTGTTTACAATGCAACAGTACCTTCCAGAACAAAGTGAAAATTTTCCTTGGAAAAAATTAATAACATTTGAAGTCCCATTCTGTTTTGAAAGAATCATCTCATCTGTGGAGGAGAGTACTGCATGGCTGCTTTAAGCATGAGGTTAGCAGATTTCACCTACATTACATTACATTACAGATTTCACCTCATTTATTCTGTAGGTCAGTTATTAACCATTATCCAGGCCACTATTCTAAAATTTACCTGACTGGACTCACGCTCACAGTTATAAACTCCAGGACCTGATGACCACCATTCATCCTGGCTTGGAGGAAGGCCTTACCCTCAACACCAATCCTGCTGCTGAGAATCCACCCCAACCACTCCACCGACACCAGCCTAAAGCTGCTTAGGCAGTGAGGTTGGTCTGATCCTGTGTTGGCCTGAATTCAGTTTAGGACATGACACAGAGGCTGCTGAAGCCACCAGGAGATCTTTCCATTGTTTTTTGTGGGTTTGGATGAGGACTGCAGGTGATGTCCATGTCAGAAGTCACAAACCTCTAGCACAGCCCACATCCACCCAGCAGCTGCATTTGGAGCCTTGTTCCAGGTGTTGCCTCATGGGAATGGTCCCTAAAACCAAGCCAGCAAGTGTGCAAACAGCCATGCAGAAAGGACAGCTGTGGGACAGGCTTTCAGTCTGTGTTTTATTTATCACTAAAGACCCAACCTGAGTCAGCTCAAAGCCAGGTCCATAATACACTCCTAAGCAGGAGGAAATGCCAGCATGCCAGGGGCAGGCTGAGCCTCCCCCATGTTCTTTGCCATCTCCATCACTGCTCCTCTCCCCTGCCAAGCAGGTGTTGGCCACCCACTGCTAGCTTTGACTCGGAGACAGGGTTTGGCACTTCTCCTTTACTAGCAAGAGAGATGGCAATCAAAGCCCATCCTTCTTTCTTTTCCACTCAGCGATTGGACTGGAACAATGGAAAGTTATTTTTGCTGAAAAAGAGTTGTACAAAGAAAATGATGCCACGAATGCAGTCCCTACCAAAAATGGGAACTGGCAAGGGAAGGGAGTTCACAGCACACAGATCAGTCAAGTAACCTTGTCCTGGTTAAAAGATCAATTGAGTTGTGGGTTCTGATACTGTGTAAAGGACAGAAACGTCATGTCATGGCTCATTCACTCTTTTCTGTGGAAAGAGCTACTTCTCTTGGAAAATTGTGAGTCCATTTTCATAGCACAGTTACCTGTGGAAAGACATCCCTGAACTGGCCCAGGGAAAGAGGGGAGAGAGGTCAAGTGCCCCTACGCTACCCAACCCCAATTCAGTCCATGGCTGATACCAGCCTGCCATCAGGAGGTGACAGGTCCATCATCCCTTCCCATATATTTTCTTCCCCATCGTCAGTGCAGATCAGCTCAGAGGGGATCAGGCAGCAAGCCCATCGGGGTGTCTTGCTGAGTCAGCCCTATTTTCTGCCTGATTTTAGATTATTACTGACCTTGGTGAGACAGGAGGTAGAGAACTGAAAGCTGGAGTGCCTCCTGTTCCATTCCTCATACCCTGTTCCATGCAGTAGCCTCAGGAAAGGCTCTGGCTCATCAGTTTGTTATTGATCCATGTCACAGCAGTTGTAATTGCAGAGATGGGAATAACAATTAAAGCAGTAGAAACAGTGTAAGCTGTGGGAGTTTCCAGAGGAGGAATATCTCCCATGCAGGGGTGGGCAGAGGTGGTCCAGAGACTGCATGGTCAGGAGCAGCACACTTGGTCTCTGCTTCCCACTTTGCAAACCTGGATGGAAGCCACCCCATTTTCCTCCACCCACACCTGATCACACGTGCACCCACCTCATTTCTCCTGGCCTGAGGACAAACAAACCTCTTGAACCCTTGAGGGCTGTTCAAAATCCTGGAAGGCAGAAGTGAACATCTCTGACAGGCAGATAACACTTGGACAAGGGGACCCCACTCATGCAAGAAGACATACAGCACATTCCACTGACCTTGAGATGATCTGCATAGTCCATGTGTCCTGCTGCTCTGTGCTGGGTAAGACAGCTCAGCATCCTAAGATCTTCCCTTTTAAGAAATAATTAAGCAGATTTTAAGCCAGAATAGTTTCACAGAACAAGAACAGACTAGGATCTCCACTATTTAGAGCTAACAAAACAGGATTGAACACAATATTCTTACTGAACAAAAAAAATTAAAAATTGTTTCACAGAAGCTGGTAGAGCTCCAGCCCCACGGATGCTTATTTTTCTCCTTCCCATCCAAGCTACAGCTTGTGCAAGAGAGCAAGACTGCACTGGCAGAGCTGTGGGAAGGAAAGGAGAGAGGTAAAAAGGGGGAGTGAGACCTGCCCCTTCCAGCAGCCAAGAGATGCCAGACTGGCTTTCCCATTTGTGCCACAAGGAAGAGGCTGTGCAGATGCACAACCACATCACTGGGCACAAGGGGCACAAGGAAAAACAGCACCTGCCACTGCTCATGGGGTAGAGCCCATATCATCCTTTTTTCTCCCCTGGTAAATCCATACTGATGTATGAGCTGCTCTGGAGTGACAGTCCCACACAGCTATAGGAACCAGCCATAACCAATAAACACAATTAACAGATTACATCATCCTGCTTCTGGCAGAGAAACCTTCCCAGTTCTTTCTGATCTTTTACTGGAAGGGCAAACAAGGACACGTGACATATGTACAGCTTCATTTATTGTGTCCCTGGTCTGCATTTTAGTCCTCATTCTAGTCTCTTCTCTGCTGACAGCTGATGAAATCCCAAAGTGGGTTTGTTCTGATTTTTCCCACCCCTCCCATCGCTCCCATTTCTGATTTCTGAGATGTTCTGAAAATAATTCTGTTAGCAGGAAAATAAACAGGACATTACTCTTGATGGCATTCAATTGTATTTTCTCTTTCCCTGATGTCAGGCCCTGGCAGAGGGGGGTAAAGAGGAACTCAGGGCCATCAGAAAAGCTTTTCTGGCACAGAGGAGAAACCTGCATGCTGCCAAACCCTTTGCTATTGTTCAGTGTGCACCCTGCTGTTTGTTTGGGACCAGGAAAATAGAGCCTTACTGTGAAATTTTAAGTGAAAAATATTAAAGCTGAGCATTGCAAAGGCAAGTCAAGTAGCAGAATGAGCTGGTCCAGCAAATGGGCATTTTTGCCTTCTGTGACAGCTAATGGTGAGAAACAAGGGTTTGGATTCTTTAATGGCTATTGTTTTAGGTGAGGAGTTATATTGTTATAGATGAGGAGTTTTAAAAGAGACTGAGCAGAAGTAAGGGAGGACACAAACCAGACTTTGATCTTTTCAGATTCCTTTCACAGGGCATCCTTTATCCCCAGAGACACAGTTAGGCCCTCCTTGGCTCAGCTCACCATGCATTCCCTTTCAGCCTGAAGGGCCCCTGACATCCTGCCCATTCAGCAAGCCTGTGTCCATCTCTACTGATGGTACTGAGTGCTTTGGTTTATTTCTTCACATTTACCACCTCAGAGTGAAGTACAGGTTGGGGTGTAGCAGGATGAGTTCCTTGCCAGAGCAACTTTGCTTAAGTAGAAGCTGTGTTAGTTAAAAATGCAGTTATTAAACTTTGGAAGGACTTCCTCCACACCACATGTCAAAGCTGCCCCTCTTCAGGGAGTCACATCCTCAGAAGCTCCCTCACATCCCTGCAAAACCTCAGGATACTCTGGTCAGGCAGCATGAGGAAGAGCCAGCAGCTGAGGAGGCTCAGTTGAGCCTTTGGTGGCAGTGAGTGCTGCCATCTCCCTTCTCAGACTTACCTCCAGATGGCAAACAGCATGTGCTCAAACCCGAGTGACAGGCTGCAGTAACAAGTGACAACATCAAGACTGACAGCAAGGGAGAGATATTGCTTGAGGCAACACTCCAGACTGAATGTAGCTGGGTGGGTGCAGGAGGGAAAACAGGATGCTTCAGGTGGAAGAAGACAACTGAAATCACCCTCTTTTTCCTCACAGATGAGCATCAGCCTGTCCTCCATCCTGCCAAGCATGTTGCACTGCTTTCACTGTGATTGCTCCTGAAATGTCTAAGTCTCCACTTTCCCTTCCAGCCCAGACTTTTCCCTGATACCATGAGCCTGGCCACAGAGTGACAGAGCAGAGGCTCAGCTGCCCCAGCATCCCATCTGCAATGGACATCTTGAAGCAGATGCCTGAGGATGTGCACACACAGCAAGTCAATTATTCCTTCTCTTCCCTCTGAACTTCTGGCAGTTGACACACCAAAGATGAGGTTGTGTTTCAATCCACCCTGTCCTACATGGATTTCTCTGGCTGTTTTGACTCACATTGAAAGGCACTGCAGGTGTTCAAAGGGATCTGAACTCTTCCCATCAAGAGAGGGCAGTGCTGTCCTCTCCCAGGAATGCCCTGGGAGAGATAATGTGCATTATAAGTTATTGAAGTGGCACAGCTCTGTTTTGGTTTCCCAGTAAGCCAGCTGAAGAACTCTGGGGGTTACAAAAGCCAGGAGTTAATCAGTAACTCAGATCTTTATCACCTGCCTGTTTCACTATTTTTTCCCCCCTTGTAATACCTGTTGGTTTGGGGTTTTTTTTGCCTTCTTTTAATGAGTAACTACTGGGAAAGGGATTAAATACACCTGTTCTCTCAATATTTTATGACTTTTGGTGGTGGCCATTTTCACTATAAGCAGCTATATCCCACAGTCATTGACACATAGAAAGGAAAATTCAAGTGCTTCTAACGAAAAAAAGTAGTTCAGCCCCTTCAGAACACACCATGTCTAGTCTGGCTTGTTCCCAGTGCTGTTCTGCAGGCATCTCCATGCACAGCCCAGTACGACTTTACCCCTTATATGCTCTCTCAGCTTCTCCTATTGTCCTTTCCACCTGTTCACACAGAACCACAGAAACATTTGAAAAAATGAAATCTCTGGAAGTTTTGTGTCCCACATATCTTCCCTCTGCCAGTGCTTGCCATGAGAGGAGCAAGGAGGTGAACAATTTTGTATTGTGCAGTGAGTTTTGGATTAGGTACTTTCTATAGCTTTGCCATTGCTACCTGTGCAGATGAAAGAACCCAACAACTCCAGCAGCTCACATGTAACCTGAGGCAATGTGGTCCATGAGCACTGCAATGCTAAACCAGCTGAGCATGAATGTTTTTGACATCTATGAAAGCATGTAAAGGCAGCATTAAGCATTTAAAAATATTATTAAACTTTTAAGACAATTCTTCCTATACAAAAGATGGGCTGATCTCTCTGTGCCCCTTCGCACTCTATCGCTCTGATTCCTTTTTGTTTCATTTCTCCCCAGGTCTTCACTCTGTTTGGTTGCTTTTATCTCTCTCTTTCTTCAAAATACAGCTTTTAAACCAACTGTTAAAAAAGCTCCTGGTGTCAAAGCTTTGTTCATGTTCATAATCCACTCTTCTCACTACTGATAGCAACAGGCAATAATTCAAGTTTAACTCCTCTTTGCCCACCAGAAGTGCTACAGCTGCTCTCCTTAACTCACCTCCAGCTTCCTGGTGGATCTGTCTGTCCCAGAACCTCTGCTCACCCATATAACCTCCAGCAGAGAAATAGGCTGTGAACATGGGGCTGAACTCACTCAAAATAAAAGCCAAGGGCGTATAATTAAATGAAGGCACAATGCTTCTGCAGTACACACTCCTGGTGATGTTGGCGGAGCCTGAAAGCACACAGCTGGATGCCAACAGCCCAGGCAGCATTTAAAGGAGTGGTACTGAGAAAGGAAGGATGGATTGATGGACAGATTCTTCCTGTAAACTGGAAAAGTCTAACCACAGAAAGCCAGAAACAACAAATCCAGAACTACACAGGGCAAATTTCATGGTTGCTTTTGAGAGAAGAAACTCTCTTGACCTGGCAATGATGTTACTTGCTTCCCAGCATTGATTCTGAAATCCCCTTTTCTCTTTCCAGCCTACATTAAACACTAATTAAAGCCACCTATTGCAAAAACAGCCCTAGGTTCATAGTACTATTTATTAAGCTGCCTGAAAAGCCCCAGCTCCCTACTGAGATAAGAGAGAACAATATTTTTGTGTAACCAATTTTTTATTAACTGTTTCAGTGATATGCAGTGAGATGAAAGAGGCAAAAGAAAGAAGTAAGCAAGAGGTGAAGATCTCACCAGAAAAAAAGGGTCAGTAATTTTCCATTTTCCTTTTGCTGAAGGTAGAGTAGTAGCTTGGTCACAAAGAACAGAACAATACAGAGCAAGCAGAGGTCCATGCTCTGCAGCATGAACAGAAACCAACCTCCACAGAACATGCCAAGAAAACCTCTGACCACAGTGAGAGGCTAATATTGTTACATAGATTGATTTTCCATAGGCAATCTCTTGTTGAGCACGAAAATGCTATATAGAGTCATTTGTCAGGCTGAAGAGCTTTGGTCTTACAGAACAAAAGATTCACACGAAAGCTGGGGTCATCCCTAGATACAAAGTTTTTTGCCATTTTCCATAAGGCTCCCTTTAAGGAAGTCAGCCTTCTCCAGTGCAATGGGCTTGACTGTCAATTTCTGCATTTCATGCCAAGGCATTGCCCAGGAGTCAAATGCAGGATGGTCTCTCAAAGCGTTAAACCTTAAAATCTTTGCTGACCTCATTTCACATAGTTACCTACAACTCTGAATTTATGGTGTTGAGAGACAGCAGTGAGTGCATCCACATTTACCTTAAGTGCAGTATTTCACATGCCATTGAGAGCCCCCCAGAGCTCCTTTCACAGCTCAAATGTGTTTGCTGATTACATGCCCAGGGAGAACCTCCCTGAGCTGAGACATTCAGGCTTGAATTGGTCAGAGGCTGAACAACCACCATACTGCCCTATTCAGTGATTGTTAACAAGGAAGTAGTAAGTTTTTACATTTCTATCTACATTCAGCTACTCCTTGTGCAACCAATTTATCTTTTCTGCTCAGCTGCTGATGCATCATCATTTCTGGTGGGTGCCTTCAGTCAGGTGACTGCAGGTGAGGGAAGCACACATGGGCTGTATGCTGGCAGTGGAGGTAGGAGAAGAGTTGGATGGCTGCAGCAGATAAGGGGCAAGACAGCAAATTCACATAGTTGCCCACCCATTTCCCACTAAGTTTTCCAGAGTAGATGTCCTTACACTGTAACTCCTTTTGAAATCTTCTGGTAAAGAGTGTTCATGGCAGAACTGGGCGTTATAGGCTCGGATGCCCTGTGAATCAGGAAAGGTAATTGTCTCCCTTTGGAAAGCTTTTCTGCAGTTTGCCTTGCCTGAGGACAGATGCTCTTTTTATCTGCATTGCAAGAGAAGGCCTTATCTTTCAGAAGCATATCAATATCTTCACATGGAAACAAATCACACCCAGACCTGTCGTCAACAGATACCAGCAGAAGCAATTTTCATGACCACAGACCTTAATTCTCAAAAAAAAAATTAAGGGAAGAGGGTGGATGAAAGAGAATAGCTCGTCAGAGGCAATGACATGCTCAGAGTGCACGCAGGTCAAAACACGCCAGGCAGCACTGTTCTTTTTTTAGCACTGAACTCAGGAACATTACATAGAAGGTTTATGTCCCAGGAAAAGGTATCACTCACTCCTCTGAGACGTGAGGGACGTGCTTGCAGGGATGTGATGTTAGAGAATTGGTTGCTGATTGACCACTGGGATTTTTGTCTGAGTTAAAATTTTACTTTACTTTCCCAACACTACATGGCCCAGTCTGGAACTCACCAAACCTAGCAAGGTTTATAATCTGCTAAACTTCAGCTTTCCTATGGTTTTCTCCTTGCTTCCTCTCTTGTGCTATTAATCATTGCTTTATTTCTAGAAAGTGGAAGCTAGACATGGGGAAAAGTGACCAATCAAGCAATGATATCCAGTTCTGGCCAGTGTCAGACACAGAACTTCCAACCAACTGTGTGTTTACATGTACAAGGATTTGGAGTCCAAGAGCAGGAGATTGGAGGTGACTGCTCCTTATAATCACCTTGAAGGTATTTTTTGGTCCAGTTTTCTTTCTCCCCTCCAGATAAGACACTCAAAAGATCCAAAGCATCTCCAGGACTTAGTTTCATTTAAGCCTAAGTGGATTCTCAGCGGAAATTTTGCGTCAGTCTTACCTTGGACTCTGGGCACACCTGGAAAGGCCAAACACAGTCTTAGTATCTGCACCTACACCAGCTCCCATGCCTGGGAAGGAGCTCTCAGATTGCCCTGCTCATTGAGTGTAGCTTTCACCACCGTTTCCATCCTGGGAGGTGCACAAGGGGGGTTTGCAACACACAAACACACCCAGGCACACACAGCAGCACACAGGAGTTTCACAGAAGATTTCTGAGTTCATCGTTTCTCTTCAGGTATCAGTAAAACCACAAACTAAGGCCCAAAGGGAATGAAAAGCTGGGGTCTTCAGATCATGCCTTCCTGTGACAATTCTCTGTATTCTCAGGTGCCTTTCACGTTCTCTGATATTTGTTGTCTTGATGAAACAATGTCTATCTCTTCCCACTACTGCTAAGTGGTTTCCATGAATCTTGGCAGTCTTTTCTGTTTTAAACCACTCTGTATTTCCCTGAACTTGTGTGGGAAATATTTCAGCCTCCAAAATACCCTACAGCACACAAGGAAAGGAAGGAAAGGAGGTGAACTTTACCCTGCCTTGTGTCTGTGGGAAGAATGAAGTCATGAGATTTGATGACTCACTTTGCTCCTCTATGCAAGGTGAGACATTGTTTTGTCATCAAGGGCGGCTACAAAGCAAAATCTTGATTTACACGTCAGCTTCCTCATACCAGAACCATGCCTGTGTTCTGTGTGGTGCACATGTGCTCATACTCAAACAGCACAGCATGCCCCATCTCAGAGCTAAAAGATTAAGTGAGTCAGGATTATTCAAGGCATAAACTCTTTTTAAGTCACTTCTGAAAATCTTATCCTAGAAGTCTACAGGCCTGGGGTCAGGAGAGAAAAAAAAATCAGTCTAAGCATATGACAAAGAGGAACAGAGGTGATGACCTTAAGGAAACGAGAGTGGACCAGGATATAAGTCTCTTAATCACACACAGATTGTACAGACACCCTTCACACACAGACATATCAGCACCCTCTCCTTTTTGCTGCCATTCATTGTATCAAAAAAACCCCAAACAACCAGTCAACAACAAACAAACAAACAAGCAAACACCAAACAAAAACCGAAAAAAACAAAGCAAACAAAAAACCTAAACAAACAAAACAAAACTCCACTTTGTATTTAATGGTCTGAACACTCCTGCTAATAGAAGCTAAGATTAGACCTGCCCAGGACTTGAACAGGAATAAAGAATGAGAGTTGATCACTTGGCAGAAAAACAGTAGAGCAAAACTGAAATGTTCTGTTTGGTACTATCTTCACAGAACAGCACAAAGAAGATAATGGTGAACCTGAACCCCCCCACACCAAACTGTGCTTCCTGACAGGGAATCACAAAGAGGAGGGACTTGCATTAGCAGCAGGGAGACTGAGAATGGCAGGGGAGTAAAGGATTTATGAAGAGCCTGAGGAATTATTAACACACTGTAGATTTGATCTTTGAATTTTAGAGGCTTTCTGAGATTGGGATGGATCAGCTGTGATACTCTGTATGAAGAAAATACTGTTTTGGCTTCTCCAAGGTTTGAGTATACTCCATCCCCAAACAAATAATAATGAAATTATTGACATTCCAGACATGAGCCACGAAAATGTGTCTGTTCTCACATGCCCAGCTCTATGTTTTTGTGTGCTGAAAGGCAAACAGACATTCCCCAGAAAAAAACTCTTTTTATTACCACTTGTCCTACACTAAAAATCTTTTTTACTGAAAAGCAGAGGTCTTGTGTGGGTGGGGATGGGACCAGATTAGCTGAGTGACTGGATGTTAATGCAATTGAAAAATGTCAATATAAAACTGTATAGCAGGCACTGGAGTTCTGGCTAAAACTTAAATTTTCCCTTTGCTCTAAAAGTGTTCAAACACTTAATGGAAACACCAACTCGAAGAACAGCTAAACTTGGTAAAGCCCAGGATTAATCATATCAATTCAGATATTGGCATAACACTTTTGTATCAGCAACTGATTTCTGAGGAGTTCATCAGTTGTTAAGTGTTTTCTTTCTTTTGTTTCATCACTTAAGGACTGCAGGACTGAGCTCAGACCATCCCCCCTGACCAACCCTGCCAAAGCTGTGAACCAGCAGGTGTGCTGGAAACTGGAATCAGGAATGTGACTGTCACACAGCAGTGTGATTTCTTTAGAATATGCAAGTAATTCCAGGGTAAATTATGCCTGAAAAAGGTTTACTAGAGAGGAAAACACTTAGTCAGGTTCTGGAGAATATCACTCTGTGTCAGCACTCCCAACACTGTTTCTGGATTTCCAGATTTTCCCAAGACAGCTGCAGTCTCAATGCCACCCAGCTCCTCCCAAAGTACTTTACTCCTACCCTGTCCTATTAAAAGTGCTTTCAAGAGGAGAGAGCTAGGGAGATCTTTCAGAGGATATCTAGCTGAAGTGTCTTCAATATATTCCCTGTTTCACTGCCATGCATTTGAGAAACATACCCTTAATCTATGGCAGAAATCAGGAAATATTAAGATGCAAAGTTCTACACATGTAGACTGTGATCCTTTAAAGGACCTGTGGATATGGAGGAACAGATACTTCACGGAATTACCATGTGAATTCACAGCATGCACAATGCCATACAAAAATGCTGTTTACGCTGATTATGTCATTTTTGTGAAAACAAAATATACAGAAAACAGGCTAGGATAGCACTATTCAAATATTTCAGAAATGCAAAGCTTCCCCAGTGGTAGTTGTTAGAAGCTTGATCTTTCTGCAGTGTAAATACTCTCTGGGAGGATAGAAGATATAAAATATGGCCCCGAGTCTCTCAGTTTGCATTGAGAGTACAATCTAGGATTAATTAGTACACCTGTAAATTCAATTTCAGTGACAGACAGAGAAATATTTAACCTTCAGTGAAAGGCAGACTGCAAGTCACCTGCACTAGATGTTATCTAGGAAATAAATCTAGCCTACAGCAGGCTTTCTCACAGGTTTTCTGGCAGACATCCTATTTTCATCCCTCCTGAGAGGTCCACCCAAAGAAATTGAAAAGTCATGTGAGGAGAAGCAGAAATCCTCTTTCCCTACCCTCTTTGCAGCTTTGCCTTCCATCCAGGCACTTGGAAGTCCCCCACACCTCAGTCCTACTCTGCACCAGCAGGTAGGTCCTAGCACTGCTTCTGGCATGGAGCATCCTGCTGTGCCCAGCTGTGGCAGAACAAGTCACTTCTGTGGACATCCTGTAGAGCACTGAAAGTGATTCTGTGATACAAAATCCTGGAGTTTTTGCCTTCCTTGTCAAAACTCCAGGAAACTTGAAGAGCATTTAGCTCCCTGCAGTGTGGCAAGAATGCAATACCTTACTCAGATTTTTGTAACATATGTAGCAAAAAGGTAAATTCCTAGAAGACATTTCAAATCTCTCTTTCAGGTATTTAATTTTCTATCAGACTTACAGGATTTATTTGCCAAGAGCAAGTCTTTTCAATTCAGTATAATGTTCTCTTCAGGCTCCAGCTCCTTGGCCTCCTACCCAGGGAATTCTAGCTCATGATTTTTCCCATTAAAAATAGGCTGGGCCTCACCTGCTGAGGGCTGGGCTGCTCCCTGCAGGATCCCAAGTGCATTCCTGAAATAGTTGTTGGGTGGAAACTTATCCTGAGGTCCATCCTGCTTGAATATGTAAAGGGTTCCAAATGTTATCTGGCAGGTTTTCTGCAGAATACTGCCCTGTGCTCTCCTCTCTTACCTTATCTGGGGTTTCCTACTCTTTGAGAGCAGCCAGGAGCGTGCTGGTGGTGCCCTATTACCTAAAGCAATTCCTCTCTCCAGTGGATTCACCCCATGAATCCCATGCAGTGGGATGTCTCCACTTGCACACGCTTCTACTCCAGCCACAAGCAGTCCATGCAGGGTTTTTTTAAGTCTAGTCCCATCCTCATGAAGACATGAAATTAAATACTAATACTGATAATAAATAACATATTAGTATTTATTTATGTATTTATTTATTATTAATTATTCATTTCTTTGTGGTGTATAGGAGAAATACCCTTTCTGGGTGTTGGTGGGACAGGTGTGTGTGTGTGTTCATGTGTGGGAATTCTGCATATACTCTGCCCCTGCACACCTCAGGTACTGTGTGGTTGTGTTTACAGACTGCTGGTAATCTTCTGAGAAATCTTCATCTTTCGTGGGAAAATGCAGATGCAAATAAACTCAAAATGTATCCTGGAAAGGGTGATTAAAGATCTCGTCATTTCTGAGAGAATTGTCAAGGAAAAAACAACCCACCTAATCAACACCTCATGTGGAAAAATCTGTTCACTTTTCCAATTAAAAAATAAGGATTCCAAGTTATAAATGTCCTTTTCTTTCACAATTTAGAGTTGCATGATGGAACTGGAGTTGCTTTGTGCAACACCTCGGCAGAAAGAAGTCTTCAGCTGGTTTGTTTGCTTCCCACATGTTGTTTTCATTCATTTTTCTTTTTAAACTCTAAATTACACCTGAAAAATCAAGTGGCAGAGGTATACTTTAAAACACAAAGCATCCTGTGCCTTTATGGGAAACAAGTGGCAAAAGAAAAGAGCAACTCTCTGTGACTCAGTGGCGAGTCATCCATCTGCCACCAGTGCAAGTGATAAATCCTCATTTGGGGGAAAACAAAACTTGAAAGATGGTTGTGGCTGCAGCTTTGCTGTTCCAGATTTAGGGGTGTTTTTAAGAGGCAATCAAACAATCCATCTAGTTAGTAAAGCTTGTGACTCGCTTTCTCCCACTCACACAGCCCAGAGCCAGCACAGGGTATAATAATGTCCATTGTTTTGATTACAAGTAACGTGGGGGCAGTAACACTTCCCTTTAACCAAGGCAGTCTGAGGCAGCATTTTAAAGAATGCTGAATCGTGTTACAGGGCATTTCAACTTCTGAGAAATGCAGTGCAAGGTCTCAATAAATGCATATCTGCTCCCAACAGGCCTCTCAGTAAAGGTCAGTGGGCAGACTGAGTAGCTGTCTGAGGTTTCAAAATACTGGTGTCCTTCAGGGAGGGTTATCTTTGGCCAGACCCTGACAGGTTGGACAGGGCAGCACAGCCTTTGGAGGCAGCACTGCCCCAGTTCGTGGTGGAGCTGAGCAATTTCGTTGGGTGAGCGCTGCAGGCTTTTGGCTACAGGCTGAGATTTGTTTGTGTGGAACAGGGACATTGACCGATGTCAACCTGGCTTCTGCTCACACTGGAGTCCATCTGGCCTTGTTTCCTCTCTCATCCCTTCCCAGCTTGGGTGCCAGGTCAAGCAGCAGCTGAGCTGTGGCAGATCAGTTGAGAAATTTTATTTTTCTGCCATCTTGTTCATCCCTCTTGGGGTTGCAGTTGCACAGCCCTGTGCGTTTCACTGCTGAAGGACATGCTCCCTGCAGTAAGCTGGGTGGTTACTATTATGGCCACTATTAAAACATAAAAGAGAGATAAGGACGTGTTTCAAAGTGACAGAAAGGCAGATGCACACAAACGGTCGAGAAGTTAACGCATATTTCTGGATAAGTCTTATCTGAAGTCAGAATTTCATGTTTACATTTTGAACTCTCATAAACGTCTCCTGGGCAAAAAGCAAAGTACAATAAAGCAGTACTTAATTTCAGGATGGAATTGACCAAGCTTTAACTTAGTCCTCAGCAAATCCCACCGAGCCAAGAGCTGCCTTAGCACAGTAATGTATTACAAATGATAATGAGAATTTAATCAATAACTGATATTCAGGGGGGTTTCAGCAGACATCACAACTCAACACTGATCTTTGCTCAAACATGTGACTGCTCTGAATAAACACATGCAAGAAAGTGAGTCCAAGAGTGGTAGTAAATAGTGCCTCCAGAACAGTAGCAGGAGCAGCAGTTTATCTCCTGGTTGGTATCAAGGTGGCAGCTCTCATTTTGGAGGTATAAAAGGTGAAATCAACAGACATTGATCCCAAAAGGAGGAGGCTCAAGTCTATAATTGGCATTGTGTCCTTCACAGGTTCTTCAGTGATCTCCTATTCCTTTGGCACAGGCCCTTTGAATTGTGGCTACAAACACATGCCTTGTGAAAGGGAAGGGTTTCCTCCCTTAGGTATGTGGAGGGTACATTTAGGGTCCAGAAGAACTGTTGATTCCCATCACTGATGAAGGCTTGTTTTCCTTGTGAGGTGCAGTTCCTATGGCTGATGACTCTTCCCAGGGTGCTATTCCAAGCTATGATCAGTGTAAACAGCGATTCGTTCAATCTGTCTCAGTTTTCATCATCATACAGTGGAAAGGGCACCAGGCTGGCATCAGAGAGGCACAAGGAGCTGCTGGAAGAAGCTTGGGGCTGTAACCACAAGCAGGAGCCCCAGGTCCTGCCATTGCTTGTGAAGAGGGGCTGTGGATTTGCAATGGTGAGTGGGACAACCAGTGGAGAGATGCTGGAGAGCCCTCTCTGCAGAGTGTGAGCTTCTGAGCTCTACCAATATGAAAATAACTGACACCAAGTAAAAAAGTGTTAGTTTTACAAAAACTAAAACTAAAAGGAACTTGAAATATAGGTGACATTTTCTCCCCCCAAAAATATATGTATTTACATAATGCTAAAGTTTCTTAATTTCTTTATTTTGCATTAATAAAACAGACAAGGTGTCATATAAAGGTGTCACTTAACAAGGTGTCATATAACAAGGTGTCACTTGTTGCATAAAGTCCAGTGTTTCACTGTCTTGGTGAACATCACATTCCCAAGTACCAGCCTCCAACACCAGAAAGTCTGGTAAACTGGATAAGATAATTTACAGCAGTACCTCGCTACCATTCAAAACATCTCTTGCATAACTGACTCTTTTGATGGCATCTTTACCCTGGAAAAGAAAACAGATGTATACACATATTCTGCTGAGGTGTAACATGTTGCTACTGGCTTTACCAGACAAGTTTGAAGAAATGGAGGATGTGCTCCGTGACATCGATGGGGGAACAAGATACTGCTCAGAGGTGATCCTATTCCAACCAGAGGTGATCAAAGTAAGAGCAGTCAGAACAAAAGGGGTGCAGATCTTTGCTTGCCTTTCAGGCAAGCACTTTCTCACCACTCTGCCTAAAATAATGTCTCCTGCACTTTCTTTAAGCCACTCTGTTTGGAGCTGTAGATATTCTTCTGTTCCATCTTCTCCAGACCTTTTTATTTTTTTTATTTTTTTTTTTTTTCATATAGCAGAACCAGGAGAACACATAAGCACCTTTCTCATGTGCTGCACACTTTCCAGCTATGCAGATGGTCCACCTCTCAGTCATGAAGGCATGGCTCTCACAGGACTGCCCTGTCCTGAACCACAAACCCATATGGAGGAGGGTCAGCTCTCAGGCGGCTGGGAGAAAATCATCTGCATGATCAAGGCTGGTTTCCAAACCTTTATCTTACAGCTAATACTTTTGGCCTTGAAAGGTCACTGGGAACAGCTCTGACGTGGTCTTGAGGGCTGGGGAAGGGACTTCCCACCTGCTCTTCTGTAGAAGTGCAACCACTTGTCACTGTTATCTTGAATGAGCATTGCCCAGCCCTCAACACTGCACAGTATCTGACAATATTGGGCAAATCTTGCTCAATTCAAACACTCAGCATAACTCCTAATGTGAGTGGGAGCCCCCCATCAGCACCGAGGTCATCACTGAAACTATTTAAACACTCGTCACTCCTCTCCCTCCTCCTCCCTCTGCCCACTTCTCCACACTCCAAACCAAATAATTTCCCCTTTCTGTGCTATATTAAGATAATATGCAGAAAATCCAATACATTATCCTCAGGATTAAGTAGCATCAGCAGAGCGTATTCACACATTGCTCCTGCGCTTGTATCAGGGGCTCATTTATTCTCAGCAGGCACTAAATGTTCCCAGCAATTCCTTGTACAGGGAAGGTGGGAAGCATACCAAAGCCGTGCATTTAGAGGCTCTGGAACAGTTTAACTACAGATATATTAAGGAATTTGCCTCAGGAATGTAAACAGATCCAGAAGGTTTTGTGTGCCAAGGCAATTAATTTTAAGAGTTCCCTTGCATGCACACACGAGTATGCACACGTACCTGCTACACCCTTCTGCCTGTACCATACATAAATATGCTACAAAAGCAACATTTCTGAGGCACTAATAATAGTAAATGCTCTTGCCACAGAGATAAAAATTTCATACTTATTTGGGGTAAAGTCGGAGGTCATTCACTGGTCACACAAGGAGTTGTCCATTCATGATGCAATAATAAAGGATGAATTGGGCTTAGATGTAGTGCATGGAGAGTATACATAAAATACATTTGTGGGGAGGTAAATGTGATTAAATAAATTTACTGGAACAAAGAACAGCTTGACCTCAGTAAAGAAAAATCAAATTTAATCTTGTAAGGCATTTATTGGAGCCTTGGATCGTCTTAATCCTTCAGTGCAAATTGTTTACTCGCTGTGTTTCTGTGCAGCTCTCAGACACCCAAATAAAATGTTTTTACATGCTCATCTCAGTCAATTTTAGGCCCAATTGTTGTCACACTCTCCTTTTAGGCATGAACTGCTTTAAGGATACACTTAAAACACTGCACCTAAAATTTTTTATGACCCTTTGGCATAAAGGCATCAAGACATTAAACATGACTTCAGCATGGGTGTTCAATAGTACTCAATCACCACCCAATTAATCAGTGTACTGATCAACCTCTGCACATGCACTCAGCTGCCCTGTCCAAGCAATCAGGGACCTATTCCTGATGTTGGCTCAGTTTTGAAACTGTGTTGGGTGATATCTCAATTCCTGAGAGTCCTGTTCAATTTTTTTAGGCCAGTAAGACCATGATTCTGGAAAGATCAGACCCCTCTCAAAATCAAAGGGTGGGCACTTCTTTTTAAAAGTGAGCTTATCACTCTCCACAACTCTCTGAAAGGAGCTTGTAGTGAGATGGGGGTCAGTTTCTTCTCACAGGTAACAAGTGACATTTTCTGACATAAATTATTCTATCATTTTAAGACCCTAAACACAAATTTTCTTCAGCCTAAGTTTTTGGGATATTAGAGTCCTTCAAACATATTTAGGTCAAGGAATTAAAATTTCAGAATACTTTCTTTGAGGCTTCTCTGTTGAAATAAAGTGTTCATGTCCCATATTTACAGTTCATGTCCATCTTAAATTTTAATATGGTCATTTGAATTCTTACCAAGCTTGAATTTTCTGGTTTTGGTTTTTTTTTTGTTTGTTTATTTGGTTGGTTGTTTTTTTTTTTGTTTTTTTTTTGGCCTGTGGACTTGAGAATTCAATGTTTAATATACTTTAAATTAAATAAAATAAATATGAAAACAAAATGTACTTAAGCAACTAATTCTATTGTCAAAAAATTCTCATAACAAATGTTTGGAGATTGTTCCCAAACATTACACATCACAAATTACTAAACTGCCATTCTTTCTTGTTCAAATTTGTTCACCTCATTAAAAGTGTTAAGAAAATACTTCTTTACAACTTCAGATAAGAGATAGAATTTAGTTTAATATAGACTATATATCTTAGTCTGACTTTATCCAAGTAAAAGCTTATATTTTTTCTCTTTTTTAACTTTTACTGAGTTTGCAGATGCTGTTGGGTGACTTTTTAATACAGACAGCATCTAATAAAACCCTCATCTGAAGCATCTGTGCAAATACCATCGAGTGGGAGTGGGAGGAGAAGGGAATTCTGGGCTCCCAGCAAAAAGGAGGGACATAAAGATACTTCTAAAGGACTCTGAGCAGCCTAACTCTAGTCAATAAGACCATGGTAGGAGTTTCCCTAACAGATCCTTCCACAAGGAACTGCACCAAGCTCTTGGCAGCCCTTCACACACTTTCTGTGTGACACTGTCCCCAGAGAGCTCAGGAGGACACCTGAGGTGGCACTTGGAGGAACGTGCTGGTGTGAGCTGATGCTGCAACTGCAGCACATCCACGGCATCCAGATGGAGACTCACATCCCCTGGTCAGGACACAGAACTCACCCACTGTTTCCTGAGTGCAGGGCACTTCTGCACCTACAAGGGCAACTGAAACAAGCTGGGGCTTTTTGAGAGAGAAGCTAAGCTTTATAGAGGACACAAAAAACCCACACCCCTCCCTGATGCACAACAAAAACCAGTCCAACTGCTGGCAGCCTCATTCAAAACCTCCAGACTGTTTTTTCTTAGCAGTAGCAATACAGGCACAAACAAATATTAGTGTGATCACTGGGGATTTTCTTTATTTTTCATATTTTAGTAAAGATATGCTTCACTGCTTTACAAGATACTTGGAACTTATGACTAATTGAATCCTGAATTTAAATTATTTCTGAGGTCATGCCTAGTGGTCCCAGGCACAGCCCCATGACCTGGCTTTCCCAGGAGTGACAAAAATGCTGAGGGATGGCACCCTGTGGCTGGCACAGTGCAGTTCTTCCCTGTGGACATGCAGAGTGGGACGTGGTGGGCTCCACCCAGTTCTCACCATGTGGGGTGCTTGGAGTTTTTAAGCTAGAGCAGAGAAAGGCTTCCTACAAACCTCTAATAAACCCTTATAAGCTAGGTGTGAGGTCTCACTTTGATATCTGCTCTCATAAAAAGGGCTTTCTCTCAGATTATCTCTTCCTGTTGTTCTTAGAAACAGTTTCAAGGGTGGGATTGTCTAATTTTGTCCACCTAAACTTGTGATAGGTAATGCAAAGTGATCTTGTACTCTGTCTCTGTAACCAGTGGAGAAAATAAACACATGGGAGGACAAACCACCCCCTCTTAGACACTTCCTTTGAGGATGGGAGGGATGATCTTGTGTAGCTTGTGCATTGCCTGCAAATGATTGCTGTGCCTTTTAGTAGAGAAGAATTCCTCTTTTAAATCACACTAGGGACAAAAAAGAGACAATGTCCAGCTACTCTGGCTTTTTCCAACTCTGCATCAAAACTCAGCTGTCTCAGCAGTAAGTGGGGAAAAACATCTGACTCTGTCAATTGTCAACATCACAACTCGCCCCTTGCCTAAGCCTTTGTGTGAAATTTTTCTGTCTCTATTTATAGCTGGTTTTCATTGAATACACTCACCTGACCAGAGGGCTGCCACATCACTCTTGACACTGTTTGAAAGGGAGGCTTTATAGCAGCCTTCAGTATGAGCCTGTTTTCAGCATTGTCCAGCCACAATTTAGGGTAGCTACTGGTATTTTTTAAAGATTAAAGGTCCTTTCCATGTATTGGTGATAAACAAGAGGGGAAGAACAGTTCAAGAGCCAAGAGAAGAATCAAAGTAATTTTATTTTTTTTTTTGCATCTGACATCACAAGTATGTTCTGGCACTTCAAGATTTTCATGAATATAACATTTAAATGCTTTCCCATTTAAACTTCTGCTCATAAGAAGCTCGGTGTTATTTGAAATCCAAACTTCATCTAGACTTACAGTGTGGCCAGCTCCTTTTGGGCAGCTTTTCTCAGTGATGGGGTTTGGCTACACAGGAGCCACCCAGAAATCAATTTCATTGAGATTTGCCTGACCAGTGTCTTTGATGTCTCCACAGCTCATCCTCTTTCTTCACTCTCTTTTCCTAAAAAAAAAAAACCAAAAAAACAAAACAAAACAAAACTACCATTAAAAAAAAAAGGCAGCATGAATCATCACCTTGAAATTTCTTTCTCCTTTGGCTTGCTTTGACTGGATGCCAGCCTGAAATTAATAATTTCCAAGCTGCCTTTGCTCTTTAATCAGAAGCCCGCTGATTACTGTGATCTAGTCTTTGTCCCTGTCTCCTTTGGAAAGGATTTTAATTAGTAGTCTACAGTATTCCCTTGTACAAGTGCTCCAATTATGTTTAATCACTACCACTGTACATACAATAATTAATTAATGTTAAACCAGAGAGAGCTTGGCATTGTGATTCATTGGTTTTGTAATGTTTGGTCCGTTATTTGGCTGCTTTGTCTTCTATTTTCTGTGGAGCAAATCCCTTGGGAATCTGGTTCAGAGTGTCAGGACTCTCAGATTCTGTTCCAGTGTTACCAATATGTGGTTTAATATCCAAGATCTCTGTTCACCAGCACCCCAAGTGTGTTGTGAAGGTCTTGAGTGGTTGCTGAAACCAAATGCATTCATCTGGGGCAGAAGGTGACACGGTGTGATGGGGTTGAGCTGATGAGCAGCTGGAGGAGAGGTGAGTTTTTGCCAGACAATGTCATCAGTTCAGCAAGGAGAAAATCAGGGACATAGCGAGCTGTGCAAGCACCCATCCTGCTGAGAAGAAAAGCTTTGCCTTGCCAGGGCACAGCAAACCACAGCAAACACCCCCAAAATGGGCCAGTGACAGCACCCCATGGCAGCTCTGATTAAAGCCACTTCTTTCACTGCAAGTGCTGCTCCTGGATTTAAAAAGAACCTGACATTTGACAAGAGGCAAAGTAGTGGATTTTGATTATTTTATGCCTGCTTGAGAAGCCTCCACATCCATAGACATGTTTTTTGCATAAAAGGTGATTTTTTTTCTATCAGCAAACTAATCAGTGCATGGAAATTCATGATGTAAAAGATAAACTTTTTCAACAGCATGTCCAAAACTTTTTGTTATCCTGTTTTTAGAAATTATGTATCAGAAGACAATTTTGTATTTTGAAAGTGGAAAAAGTTTCCAAAGCCGTGGAAAAAGTTTCCAAAGCCCTCAAAGTTCACTTTCTCCCTGAAATCGAATATGGGGCAACACTACCTCAGCGTGAACACTCAGCATGTAGCAGGAAGGTAGAACAAAATAATGGGCTTTAGACACTTTCCAAAGAAAAATATCATGTGCAATAGTTTTTTTTTTTTTTCTTTTCTTTCATTAAACAGAAAATTTAAACCACATTTTGCCAGCAAAAATAATTTCAAACTTGAAGGGGGGACTGCGATAAAAATAAGCATCTCAAATTCTCTGTGGCCTGGCTAAAACAATATTTCATCCCTAATCTTCATTATAGGCAGTATGAGGAACAAAATCCAAAAGAAATAGAATTATGTATTGAGGGTTCATTCAACAAATAGAATCAAGTGAGCACTTCCAAGCCTTTTCTTCTGCACAGGTTTTGGTCTTCTGGCCAATGCTGGGCTGCTGTGGTCCTTCCTCCATCTATGTTCTCATGACAGAGCTAAGTTCAAATATTTATATCTTTAAAAAAAGTAAAAACAAAGAACTCATCATGTCCTGATGACACATCATTTAGTGGCTGCTTGAGCCTTGCAACTTCTGCTTCTGGAAAAAAGAAATTGCCTGGAGTTGGCTACTGCTTGGGGCTATTCTTGTTTATTTTAATGGAGACACAAATATACGATCCTATATACAAAAAAAGAAGCAAAAACCAGTCCAATCCCTTGCTGAGGCACTCCCTCACCCAGCAGCCTCTGTGCAGGAGGAAGCCCACACCTGAGCATCACCTCAGCCTGAGGGTGATCCTGGATCCACAGCCCCCAGCAAAATGCCACTGGAAACTCCCAGCACCAATTTACAGACAGTTCAATAGGAGAGCTGAGGGCTACACCCAGCCTGCAGACCCCTGCCTTCTGGCAAGTGAAAGGTTGAAGTCCAGGATCTAAACTGGGCCAGACCAGTCAAGGCCTGCAGCCAAGCACATCAGGAAGCATCACCACACTCCCCACACTTCCAGCCTGGGGTAGATCTGAAATACAGAGATTTACTGGCATCGCTGCATTGATCTGGGATGGGAAAGAATCACAATGTGAACTAAAGTAGCAATACCACCAAACTCTCCACAGAGAGGCAAGATATACACAGAAAAGGAACATATTTGTATGTATTTTTACAGCTGATGCAATCTGAGAGGAAATTTGATCAAATATTTTTGTCAACATGAACTGAGTCATCACCAGCTAAATGAACTGAGTCCATGTGTGTTGCCTTGTCCTCCTGGCTTTCTCTTGGAATTACCAAGAATCTCAAAAGCATGAGCCTTAGAGTTGCTGCTGTATGTCTTCATAGTCACATGTGGATTTTTAGATTGAAAGTGATTATTATTTAGTGCAATTTTGCTGTAAGAACATATTATTATTGTACTCCCCTAGCTCAGTGATTGAAACTGTATCCATCAGAGAATAAATCTGCCATTAATACTTAAGTTTCTCCCCATGGTCTGAAACCTCTTCGCCTTGTCTGAAACCTGAGGTCAACATCTCTGTTCTTTGTATTATTGTTAGTTCTGTATAGACAACATGTTTTGTACTCATTTGTGCTCCCTTTAAGCACTGAAGGTTGTAGGAAGGTGGGTAATTGTCTGAGAACTGTACAGACCCTTCCTGCCAGCAGCAGCCAGCCCTGTCCCCCATCTCTGGTTGAGAGATTCATGGGATCCACTACCTCATTGCATCCATCATGTAAGTCCATGCAGCTGGACAAGCCTGAACAGCTCTGTTAATTGTGTCACATTGCTCTTGATGCATTTCTTCACTCAATTGAGCTCTGTTAGCTCAGACCTTGATATCCTGCTTTCAGCAGCACTGCTGTAATCATCTGTGAAAGAGTTTAAGTGGACTGCCAGGTCCAATCTTCAGATATCCTCAGGGTGATCATAAATGAACTCATGTAGGACAGATACAACATAATTCTGACAAGCAGATCTGGCCCCCAAATTTTTATGTATTTTCTATTATATTTGATTTATTAATGCCATGAAAATTGCTGTCTGTAATTCCTGAATTGAAAATGAAGCATTTTGCTATTTAAGAAGAAAAAAACACTGAAAATTTTTAACCAAAGACATGTGAAGAAGGAGGGGGAAAAAAGGAAGGTTTTATGGAACCTTTCAACTGGAAAAAATGCAGTTAGTTTTACTACTAATAATAACTGGACACACATGTGATCCCTTTTCAGGAACTATCATCGGGAGAAGAATGGAATAAGACAGCTGGAGCTCAACTAGAGCTCCCCTCCCTCAGTGGGCAGATTTCTGTGTGGTGCCAGGTTTGAAATGCCCCAAGAGGGCTTGCCATCACTCAGAGCACCAGCTGCCTCCTCCTAAGCACACAGTCAAAGCATTGCCACTCTTACTGCCAATTTGCCAGGAGGAGCTGGGTGGAGAACGAGAGACACTAAATTGTCCTGTTTGCTCCCAATCTGTCCAGCAGCCTCCTGCCAGCCCTGCTTGAGCTGTTCATTGAGGGAGGGGATTTTGCCACTTTGCTCTGCTCTGCTGAGACCCCACCTGTAGTGCTGCTTCCAGCACTGGGATCCCAGCACAGGGAGAACACTGAGTTGTTGAAGCGAATCCAGAGGAGGGAATTAAGAAGATTATAGGGATGGAGCACCTCTCCCATATAGAAAGGCTGGGAGAATTTGGATTATTCAGCCTGGAGAAAGAGAAACCTTTGCGGTGACCTGATTGTGGCCTTGCAGTACCTGAAGGGAGCCTACAAGAAAGGTGGAAATGGACTTTTTACAATGGCCTGGAGTGACAGAAGAAGGGAAAATTACTTCAAACTGGAAAGGAGTACATTTACATTGGATATTAGGAAGAAATTCCTTACTGTGAGGGTGGTGAGGCACTGGTTGCCCAGGGAAGCTGTGGATGCCTGGAAGTGTTCAAGGCCAGACTGGACGAGACTGAGCAGCCTGGTCTAGTGGAAGGTGTCTCTGCTTATGGCAGCAGAGTTGGAACTGGATGATCTTTAAGGTCCTGTCCAACCCAAACCATCCTGTGATTCTGTGTTGGAATATGGAACATGGCAAGGGAGAAGCCCATAACCTTGGCCCAGGATGTGAGGTTTGGTCATTTGATAGAGGATGGAAAAGATATGAGGACCACCAACATGCAAGTGCTTTTATGGCACAAAGTATCTGCTGACTGAACTCCATGTACACAGTCCTACTTTTACAATATGTATTTTGTAGGGAAACAGGCATTTTCTAACAGCACACCACTGCCTTTTGGACTGGGAGTTATTGTGATTCTCGAGGACCCTTTGGCAGGATCTTTTTCTCCTCTTGTGGAGAAATTGTGGTAAAAAATATGCATTAGTAAGGGAGGCCTAGAGGCATGTTGCCTGCAAATGGAAGCATTTTTTCCAGACTTAGCAGGATCTGCTTTTCTGCTGTATACATACATTTATATACACTTAGGAAATGTGATCACAGTATATGTTCAAGATAAGAAACAAAGCCAGTGATATCCAAATGATTAGCTACGACTGGTTAATAAGTGCCTACACCACAAACATCAAAGTCCAATGGAAAGGACTGTTATTGGAAAAACATTGAAGCTATCGTTAAGTACAGGTTGAGAACAATAAGGTGCTGAAAGCAACAGCCACACTTCCTGCTTCAGCTTCCCAAGTAAAATTAGGCAGCTCATGTGCTGGGTGATCAGACCCAGGAAATACCCAGATATTTCCATCAAACTCCTTGGGAAACAGGGATGGGCCAAACTGGGACCACTTCTGTGTTTTCATGTTGACGTTCTGGCTCTAAAGCCTTCTTTTCAGTAATTGGGAACGGTGTTCAATTTCAGAGCACTGGGCTGCAATTTTCCATGTTATTTCCATGCTTTAAATGAGTCTGAACCTCGAGGTTTGAATCTTAAGATTTTTTGTTTGATTTTCTTGTGAGTTTAGGTTTGCTTTGAGTTTCTTGTAGAAGTATTCAGCCAAAATTATACTCAAGAAAGGAAGGAAGGAAGGAAAGGAAGGAAAGGACGGAAAGGAAGGAAAGGAAGGAAAGGAAGGAAGGATGGAAGGAAGGAAGGAAGGAAGGAAGGAAGGAAGGAAGGAGCAATAAAGATGGATAAACTGCCACCTTCAGAAAGAGAAGAGATCATAAAACCCCCAAAAATATGAAAAGTGACTACACTGTAGCAAAGGACTTGATGCAAGAAGAGGCTGAGAGAAACCATGGACTGCCAGTGAAGCAGAGCAAGAGTAGGTTCTCCATCCTCCAGCTCTGCCAAAGCAACAGGGAAGATGAAGTTCATGAAGAATTGAAATGACCTGTCCTATTTCTTTTAAAAAATCAATATCCAGTTGCAACATTCCCTTAAGTAAAGATTGCATTAACATTAGAAAATAAAGCTAACTAACCTAATTTAATTGGGAGGAAAAGAATGTGTGTCCAGGGCCTAAGGTGAAAAGAAGAACATGGGAATAATAAAATCTCTATTGTCTGCTCCAGCATGAATGTGTTAGATGATCTTGAGAAAACCATCTGCAAAAAAACTCCATAACCAAAAAATGTCAGTATCTCATAGGAAGACTGTGAGGCCGCACAGATTCCAATTTTCAGTTACTACCATGTTAAATTCCATAGGATAGCTTAAACAATCCTTTTTGGTCTATACATTTTTTCCCAAGGTTGCTTTGAATGCTGTCTAGCCCTATGAGCTTCACATCAGATCAGTTCTGTGATGCTGGTTTCTATCAGAGGATTGCTTTGGTAAAGACTATGGTATCCTGGTATCTCCAGAGATCTAAAAAAGTGAGGTGGATTCACAGAAACCCTCACATGAGATCTTTATTATAGCCCTGATCACCTATCCCTGACCCAAAAAACCTTGCCAGCATGTACCAACTGCTGCTTATTCTGCAGGAATGAAAGCTGCTGCAGCACAGAGAACTGCAACAACCCTGGAGCCTCTTTTGTTGGACCTGTGGGGCTTCTGACAGTGACCATGGGCTCAAGGCATTTCCCCAGCTCCCTTTTCCCTGGTAGTAAGGGTCTAGCAAGCAGCCCTACCCAGGCCAGAAGGATACACAGAGGAAAATGGACCTATCTGAATCTTCTGCAGGTATCCTTTAGCCTTTCCATCTGCTCAGCAAACCCTGTTTCCCTCAGACACCACTCCAGCTTGGCCAGGCTGCACATGCTTCATACTGGGAATGCAAACCCCTCCCTCCTGGGGTGTGCTGGGTCACACATGGGGACATCCCAACCCAGATGCCTGCATCCAGACATGGCATTAAGACATCACTGGTGCAAAGGAACCTTTCAGATTCCCACTGCATAGGATTTTGCCTTTTCTTCCTCAAAAGCCTGCTAGAGTTAAATCCTCCCTGGGGTGGCTGCCCATCCCTTCCTGCTCCCGCTAGAGCAGAGCCCAACCCTTCCTTGGAAAGGCATCACTGGTGATGAGATTTCCAGCTGAAAGGATTCGGTCCCTTTGTTTAGGAACAGAAATGAAACATGCTTCACTGCACTGCATGAATTCTTCCAACATAAGCATCTTCAGTTCCATGTATCTGTCGCTGGACATGTGTGCCAGTCACCAGGGCAAGGAAGAGAGGAATTTCCAACAAAGTGAAAGTGTGGTGCTCCCCTTTATCCTGTTCTCATTGTTAAGCAAATGAGCTGCCTTTAAAAGCGCTGCAACATTTATTGATGTCTCGAAAAGAGGTTATTTTCACCCCGTCCCAGTTTGCACTTAAAGTAGCAATATTCTTTTCACAGGCTCTGTTAATTAAAGGAAATAGTCTTAATTTCAGTTAGTAAAATTGGTTTGTGTGCATGTGGGTGTGTGAAAATAATGCAGTATCTTATTTCAAACCTCATGGGGTTTCAGCAATTATTCCTTTGACAGAAGATTTCAAAAGTCAACAGCCTTATAATGCCTAACTGCTGGGAACCAGGGTAAGGGGAAATTAAACATCCATCTCTGACTTTAATGGTGTAAAAATATGTGTGTAGATAACTGCCATTATGTGCATAATTCCCTCCTGCTGAAATGCGGGTTGCAAAAGGCTCGCCCAGACAAGGTTAAGCCAGAACCCACCGCCCCTCCTTGCCTGTATCAGCCTGCAGGGGAACATTGCACGTGGGGAGGAGAGGGGCTGTGCCCGGGCAGACATTTCCAGGTGCAAAGCAGCACGTCCCAGGTGAGGAAAGCCTCACCCACTTGTGAATATGCTTTTCCTCTTGGCTGTTCCCTAATCCTCCCACCCTTCTTCAGCTCCTGGTCCTTTTTTAAAAAATTTTTCTCCTAATCAAGGATATGCAAACGCTGCTCTGAGTCACAGCTGCTGCAGTAGGAGTTTCATGTCCTCAGCAGGAGCAGCACTGGGTGAGTGTGTGCATTTCTGCTGTACGTGATTGTCTGCACGCCCCTTGGCAGGCACCAAGTATGTCTCCCAAACCACAGCTCACGTCTAATCACTTCCACTCCAGACTCTGGAGGCTGAGTTAGGGACAATATAATAACCAGTTTCTTGCAGGCAACTGGGCAGTGGTCCAGCCAAAAAAGTTTAGTGAATCTGCTGGCTGACACCTAACTCATCTGAAGTTCAGATCCACAAATAATCTTCTATAGTCTCTTGGAAGAGGTGAGATTCTGAGAGATCTGATCTTCTTGTGATTTCCTGCATTTGGCTCTGCAGGAGATCCAGCCCCAAAATTTGGAGGGAGTTAGGGTTTGTTAGGTGTTAGGAAAGGAAACCTGTGCACTTCTAGAAATTGAGGGCTTGTGTTTGTAAACCAGACTACCATCAGTTGAAATTAATGATTTATTGGCAACAGAGAGCTTTGCATTCAGGTTGGCAGAGTTTTAAAATTCTTCCAGTCCTGAAATGCTCTAAGATGGTCACATACAGTCCAGTTTAATGGGATCTGGTCCCAATTAAAGCCAGTTTAAGTGCACATAGTAAATAGCCTGGGGAAATGACAGCAAACAAGATCTTTACACGAAAACCACTAAAGTGAAACAGCATGTAGACAACAGAGACATTGAGGCAATGACTGGTCCCACATCCCTGTCCTTACCCAGAACATTTCCTTCCTCCCTTCCTTCCCTTCTTTCCCTTCTTTCCCCATTTTCCATTTTCTGGTTTCAGAAGGTTTCAGGTGCAGCAGAAGGCAAAAGCAGACCTTTGTCCAAATTTGGCACATTGCCTGCAGGAAGATTTTATTTTAGAAGATAATGCAAGGGTGGGACAGTGATGCACCTTCCCATTTCCAGTCTCATCTTCACTGCAGAGCACCTGAAGCAGGAGGGCTGGGTCAGGTATGACAGGGTGTGTGTCATGACATGAGTTGTGACTTTTAGAGCCACCCATCATTGAGTGTTTCTAAGAAAAGGGTGTGAGGCATGACAGACTCTTCAGACACTTCAGCAATTTTTTACAGTGTATACAATGAATCTTCCTCATAATATTCACTATGTAAAGTGTTACTCTGTTGCACACTGTAGTGTGCTCTAGAGTGCACTTCTAACCCTGGAAAAGAAACTCATTAATTTTTTGTGACTCCCTAGAGCAATCTTATCACATAAATAACAATGTTAGTAATTTTATAATCTTTCTATTAAAATGTGACTTAATAGTAAAGGTTTTTTTCTTTTGTTTTTGGCTTATTTATCTATTTTCTTGGTTTTGTCATTTAATAATTATTGCTCACTTAGGAAGAGACTTTGTGACTTTTGCCTGAACCAAGAGAAGCAGCCAGACCCTAATTTGGCTCTGTCAGTAGTGAAGGGATGGAGGAGGAAAGATGGAGAGCATTTTTCATTTTACTGTGGCCACATACTGCAACAGTTTGCAACACCTGTTTCCAGGCAGAACTGCCCAGTTTGCTGGCACGTATGAGTTATATGAGCCAGAACTGTTAACCAGTCCATTCACAGCTGTTAACCAGTGCTTTACTCTGACAGAGGCAAGGAGGTACAGGAATTGTAAAGTCCTGTTGGGATAAACCCAAGGACAAGCAAAAGTATGATAAAACTCAGTGAGAGTTGTCTACAACTCACCAAGTAGCCCAACACCAATGCAAAAGCTTGAGCTGGAGCAACAGCAGGCTGGAAGGGACACTTGCTTCAACTTCTCTTAAAGGGAGGCAAATAGACCCCTGTGTAACTCTGGACTTGCTGTTGGTACCCAAACAGGGATGGTGCAGGTGCAGTCTGACAGTGTAGGAGGGCAATGGGCTAGCAGAGAAATCAACTAATTCACTAGTCAGTCCTATCAAAAGGAGATTAAATAAGTCCAAAGGCTCAGATATTTGAAAATATATTTTCAAAGATATTTGAAAACTAGTTTTCCTAGTCTGTTTTTGCACTGGGTAGGGGATGGTTATCTGTGGAAGTCATTTTGTTTAAGGAATTAGTGGACAGAGCAGTCAGGGAGGTTTCATTTATAATTTTTTAAAAATTATTCTTTAATGACAGGGGTTGGAATGAAGAGAGTGAAAGAGAACTTGGTCTGGGTTACAAACAGATTTTAATGGAAGAACCAATTTTGGTCCATGTCAGCACACAGAGATGTGGGTTTGTGCAAGCATCTTTCTCAAACACCCCACCATGGACAGCCCTGTTTTGCTGTTCTGGCACAGATGTCTGTTGTTGAACAGATGTTGTCTTGTAAGCTCTCCTAAGCAGCTCCATTTTCCAATCAGAATTGTAACTGGAATTATGTACAGAAGATAATTGCAGCATTTATAAAAGGGGCATCCAAAAAACTGGCCTTGCAGCTCAGAGAATTGAGGTCACCCACCAAGCTGCTGCCCTCCCCTACCGCTTGTTTCAAAAACCAGATGATTTTATTAGAGTCAGCTGCTGAATAGAGACTGTTGGCATTACAGTCCAGGAAAGACAGCTAGGATACTCTTGTCACTAACTTATTTCTTGGCCAGAGAACAAACCAATGCTTGCTGTATCGTCAAACAGGTAATGGTCTCTCGTGTGATTAGATCAAATTATTATAACACTGATTATAATAATTTGTAGCTACTTGTCCCTTAAACCAGCTCCTTCATCATGTTTTCACTGTCTGCTCTGTGACTGTCTTGTTGAAATCATGAGCATTTTGGGCAGGGACTGTCTGTGTCATAGGCAGGGCTATGGAGCAAAGTTTTGGTAATTATATTGTATCACTGAAATCAGCTGATAGTAAAAGGAGGCAACAGTGTAGCATCTGGATCAGTATATAATAGCTGCAAAGAATCACAATATTATTTTCCCTGCCCTTTCTTTCAAGACCCATGCAAACATGTAAATCCACTAGAACTGGGTTGTCTGTGCAATTGTCTAAGGAAACATTGCCAATTAGTTTAGGCCTCAACTTGTTAGATGCAATGACCCTGCTATTCAGCAGGTGTAAATCAGTACAAAATAGCTGTTGAAAATCTTACCCATAGATTATAGAGATATATGTGAAGCCAAGGAATGGCCTTTGGATATAGCACTGCCTGAATTAAAANAAAAAAGTTTTGATTAAATTGTCAGTCTGCAATGCAAATATAATTATAATGTCATAAAAAAGAAAGCATCAACCATGTTAAATAAACATCTCTGTGACAGAAAGAACAGAACTTTTTAAACAGACAGCATATATCTGCAAGCCAAACAAAGAACTCTTAAGAGGCTCTCCAGATTATTTTTCTTCAAACAGCTTAAGAGTTTCTCCATAGCTCCCTTTTTTCTTCCATGTTCTAATCACGAGATGATTTTCTAATACCAATCTCAGAGCATGGCAGATAGATGAACTACTCCACTGCAGACTACTTGTGGTTGTACTAAGTTCCACTGTTTTTGTAAGAGCTTCAGCTTGGTACATAGATTTGATTGCAAAATGTCTGTAGATGCAGAAGTGTGTACATAAAATCCGATGTCGGGATCTAAATGGGGCATCACGGACCCTTGGATAATGGGCCATGAAAATAAAGTGTGCAAGGTGAGACTTTGCTTCAGTCTCAGCTATTCAAAGACCTTGCAGTGGCAGAAGTTATGTCCACTGGAAGTTCACTGCAATGACCAATGACCAGCTCAGATTCTACCAAAGCAGAGGGACAGCTTTGCTTCTCATTCAAGAAGTTGATTTTGTTGTTGCACTCTGCACTGTGCAAAGCACACATGGATATATTTATGTGTACTAAATTACATGCTTATATAATATACACACATGCACACTCTGAATAGACATGTATATACTTACAACTGAAAGGAACAAATATGAATACTTAGAAAAATGAGGTCTTCATAAGTTTTCAATTTCTCTCAACTATAATTTCAATATAAATAATTTCAACATAAATAATTTTGACCTCATAAGCACTCAGAGTAATGGGGTTAAACCAGGTTATTTTTCACATCCACTTAATAAAAGCTCTTAAAGGACAATGCTGCTTAAAGAACAAATGACATTTCAAAATACTGGAGGCCACAGGGATGGTGGATGAGTTGTGCAAACCCAACATTCCCAGCAGAAGCAAGTGGGCCTGCAGGTGAGCAAAGGCCTGTCTCACAGGTCTCTGCAGTTCTTTGTGTGCAGATTTTTGGAGTGTTTGGATTGATGCTATGCAACTCCTATTGTGTCACAGCTATAAGGGACAAACGTTTTTAAACATTCTGTGAAATCCTCTAAGATCTACCAGTCACATGAGGGGTATTGTTCTCCTAGATTCAGAGTGAGTTGGGAGCTGGAATTTCACCCATGCTTGTTGCCATCATTATGGAGAGCAAATGGTTAAAGCAGTCAGAGTCAGAAATGCAAGGTAACAGAAATCACAATACACCAGTCATAACAGAAGGCTGTGTTTGTGTTGTACTGCAACTTTAGAACCACCAGGTATTTCAGTTTTATGTTGATCCCAGCAGTTTTGGAGCTGTAAGGTTTCCCCTTGGTCAGCACAGCAGTTGTGTCCCAGCTTGACAGAGGAGCCAAAGCAAGAACCAGCTCCTCTTCCACAGACCCTCCGGAGGCCCTGCCCCAGAGCTGGGGCTGGGGCAGGCTTGGCTGCCCTTGGCAGGGCTGCTTTCCTTCCCCTGCAGTGTCCTAGGAAAGAAACTGACTTTAGGGAATGGAGAAGGGAGGTCAGACCTCCTGCTTGTAATACAAAAGAAACCATCCCTGCTTGTGCACATGCTTTAACCAAACCATCTTCCAGAACTGAGAGCCAACATCCAGCCCCTGAATCAGCGAGGCTGTTGAGGTGGCCATCATTGAATCTACCCTGTGCTTCATTGCAATTCCCTCCCCAGGAGGATGCTTTAGGAGTAAAAGTCTTGTGTGCACCCTCTTGAGCTGGGGTGGCTTGGCTCATGGCTCTGCGAGCTGGCTCTGTGAGATGAGGGGCTCAGCAGCAGGTGACGAGCAAGAAATCAAAAAGGAATCAGTCCCTGGCTGGCCATCCATGGTCAAGAAAACTCTGGTCTCATGACAGCTTAAAAATATGTCAAAGCTTCCTCTTGCTGGCCTACAGAGGCCTGGGAATTATGGCCTGAGGACCAGGAGATTTGCTGCCCTCCCCAAGAAGTCACAACAAAAACAGCCTCACCAGAGCAGCCAAGGAGCTTGAGAAAGGCAGAGGAAGCAGTTATATATTTGCTTTCTGGATTTTGACTGCCAGATCTCTCAGGAGATGTTGGATTCTTCACAAAAATGCTTGATGGGAAGAAACTCCCTAGGAAGGGATTGTTCTGTTTTGTTTCGAACTTAAAGGCCTCCAGTTGACTTGGGACACTGCCACCAGCCACGTAAGGAAAGCCTGAAGCCTTCTTACTCAGGGTGGGGTAAAATCCTACTGTGGGTGGACAAAAGACCTTCAGAGACACAACTTTCTCTAGGACACAACCTTCTTGCCACAATATATTTTGTGGTTGAATATAAACTGGGTGGTTTGGTGTTTTAATGACAAAATTCTACTAAGGTTTCCCTTTTCCCTCCCATCCTTCTGTGACTTTTACTCCAGGTTTTCCCTGGAAATAATTTTTTATGGGTCTTGCATGCCTGCTATCACTTCCNCCAGTGACTTTTTAAATGAAAAATGCATAAACAATCTAAGAAGCAAATGGAAAACTAGTTTGTCTGCTCAGAGATAGGAACCTTCCTTACTGGTTTGAATTTCTCGCTCTCTCTTAACACTCTGTTGCTCCCTGAATGTCTTGTTTTAGGCAATACATCCTCACGGGGAGGGCAGAGACTATTTTACTCCCATTCTTTGTTCTTCTTGGTCCCAGCTTTAATGTCTCCTCCCCACCAGGATCTTTAGAGTCCCCTTGGGCTAGAGCAGCAAGGATGCTCATGGGTCCTCTGCCCACTCTGCCACTGGGTTACTGGGCAAAGCATGGACTTGTTCATGCCCAGCTTGGTGCTGGGGGGTCTCAGCTGTCACAGCAGGGGGGGCTCAGTGCTGGTGTAGGAGCAGTGGGCTGTGATAACTTGGGTGCCTACTCCCTGCTGCAGACTCCCTCAGAGCTGCAGTCCACAGGTTTGAAGGTAACATCATGGAAGTTCTGGGCTCCTAAGTATCAAAGTTATCTAGTGGTTATTTCGTGGATATGCCCTTGGGTTTAACACCCAATTTCTGTCAAAGTTCTCTCTTGGAGAGCTAAGTGCTATTTTGGAATATTGCTGATAGACTGTTCTTGTCTCAGTTTCTTTAAGTATATAGTGGAGGTTACAATGTTTCCTGGCCTTGGACGTTTACTGTGATTATGGATATGTTTAAGACACTCAGATTAAAATGAGGTGAAAGGAATTTTCTACATGCCTGTAATAAATAACCTGAACACTTTAGTGATTTACAAAAATGACACTTCTGATCAAAACCCTACACCCTGAGCATGACCTGTATGAGTCTGCAGATGCATTTCATAGAAAGTGCAGTAAAACCAAACAGGTACAGTGTTGTAACTGCTAAAACTTTCATCTAACTATCAGTTTCTAAAGACATCTTCATTAAAGATCAAATCTGTGACAATATTAAAGATTGCAATATGTTGTGGTGAAAATTCACCTTCTTTACAGAAGGAATACCCTTAACCCAGAAATTCAAAATAAATACCTAGTCTATTATTGACTGCTTGTAACTCTCACAACTTCCAAAGCCATAGCATGAACTGCTCTTAAATTTGACTAGCACTACAAAATGCAAACAGAGGTAGGCAGAGAAATATAGGCAAAGCCTCCTTATTTTTTGCTAGTGAGATGACAACGGGAAACCGCCTGCAAGATGCACCACATCAATTCAGCTTCAGAACAGGGCCGGGAGTTTGACCTCTCCAGGTCACAGTGTACAAACTGTGCCCATGTCCTATTTAATTGATGTTCTGCTTACCACTCTGTTAAGCACCCGATTTGGAAAGTCTCCAGCTGGTGTGGATGAAAGAATGGCATCTATTTGCCCCTATTCATTCCTCCACTGCTGTGGAGAAGAAGGTAGGATTTGCATCTCTGATGGGATTTTAATCACTACTCTTCAAAATGAGTAGAGACCATTTATGATTTTGTTTCTGCTTGTTAGGACTGAACCATGAATGGAGCAGAGTGGTGGTGAACTGCTCTGCTTGTGACTTGTGTGGAGTCAGAAAATAACTTGTTTCTCATTCAGCAATCCTATTGCATTGCAGACATACAAGTGACATATTTTTAAATAAGATGTCAATGAAAGGATTTGGTTTGCTTCATGTTAGGCACATCCTCCTTTTAAATTATGTCTTTCCTCCCCCATCCCATCCCCAAGTGTGCTTAAGAGGGATTAGTATTATATTCTTGAACTACAATAAAATGGGGCCAGTGAGCCAAAATAGTTGTCATTATCAGTGTTTTACTTTTAGATAAGAAAGATGGTGTTTGTAAACAGCACATGTAAAGAAATTTATTGACCAGAGGTGATCCACATACAGAACCAAGCTGCTCACAGACGTGGAAGGAAATGTGAATGGAAGGAAAAGCTAAGTTTGTTTAATATATTAGCATGCAGATGTTATCTCTGTTTACAGAAAGACAAACTGAAACTCATAAGGACTGAATTGCTTGCCAAGAAAAGACAGAAAAAGGCAACAGCAGGTCTGGGGAAAGACTTTGGATCTGCTGTCTTCAAATCATCAGCTCTACCAAGAAACAATTACTCCTTTCAATGAATAATTCTCTTTTAAGGGTTTGGAAACAGCTGAGCAACTAGCACAATACAATAGAAGACGTCTTGTTGGCATCTTTTTGGCCATGAAGGGTGTGATCTAATATTCCTTCTTTTTGGCACTAAGAAATCGTGTGTATGGCAAAGAGCAGCTGTGCCTGGCCTTCATGAGTGATTAAAGGTGAACAATTGATTGACTATTTTTACTGCAGATCTTGCTGGCAATCATGCAAAATGTGAATTTCCTAATTGTTTTTCTCTCAGTAAATGTAGTGTTTTTAGCATGATAAATATTTTTACTCAAATATTTATTTCCCTGATGACCTCTTTTTGCCCTGGCTCTGTTGTGCTAAACTATCATCCCTCTTTTCAACCTTATCTTCCAGAGAGAAAATTTCAGACCCTCTTTTCACTCATAAGAAAGAAAGAGGAGAGAGGGGGGAAATCCCTTGATTGTTTTTGATATACAGAAATCTTCACATCACTGAAAAAACTCAGCAGCTGGAGTATGTCATTAAGCAAATTCTTTCTGCTGGTTAAGACTGCTGCTTGGTATTTGACTTTAGTGTTGTGTGTTTGGACCTTCCCAGGTCATTTCTATGAGTTATCAGCTGTTTGTGTCCATCTCAGTTTTGCTGCTTCTCAGGGTGTACAAGGTGCCTTCAACAGGGATGCTCTGCAGACATCCAGTGTGCAAATGCAGAAGCATTTCCCCAGCAGGAGTTAAGAGAGGATTAGGGTTAGAGACAGTTTAACTGGGGTCCTTAAACCCATCCAACTCTTGGGGTTATTTACCCTGGAGAAAAGGAGGCTCAGGGGAACTTCTCACTCTCTTCAACACCCTGAAAGGAGGTTGTAGCAAGATGGGAGTCAGTTTCTTCTCCCAGATAACAAGTGAAAGAACCAGGGAGGTAGTAGAGTCACCATCCCCAGAGATGTTCAAAAGCCATGTAGATGTGACACCTATGGATGTGGTTAGCAATGGACTTGGCAATGCTGGATTAATGTTGGACTCAATGACCTTGAAGGTCTTTTCCAGTCTAAACAATTCTATGATTTTAGAGGGCTTAATATGGCTTCAGGCTACTCTGCTGAGGCACAGGGTCTGCTTGCAGTCCCATGGACAGTGTGATGGTCAGATGTTTCTGAGGCCTCCATGTGGATTGAGGTTTCTTGTGCCCATGCTTACCCCGAAGCAGCTCTCTATGGGAACAAATAGTTCATATCTTACAAACTCCTGCATTCATGTCTAATTTATTCATCCTTATCTTACACATTGAACAAACTGCACTTGCCCACCAGATCATATGACTGTCCCTTTGCCTTCATAGCAGTGTCACTGCTGTGCAAATATTTTGAGCATTTTTTCAGTCTTTTCTAGAGTGTTATTTGTGTGCTACGTCCACATCCGTACTGAAATCACTGTCCATGAGTCCACTTTCTCTCAGCCTTTCCAAAGTCCAAATATTAACCCTCTTTCTGCCAAGAGAGAAAACATGTCCCTGTGTTGTCCACCAGTGTCTACCAGACACCCAAACATGTGAAGTATCTCCAGTGGCACACTCCCAAGTACACAGAGAAATGGTGCACAACCTCATAAAATGCCAATGAACAAAGTCTGGAGGATTCCTTCTTTTTCACCATTGTCCTGTCCATGTGCTCAAAGATTGGCTCCAGTTGAGTTCATTGACCTTGCCAAAGCCTTTCCTGCATTTCCACTCTTGTTTAGCTCATGCTTACCTTCTTTTTCTCCCTGTCCCACCCTCTACCTCCTGACACCTGAGTCATGCAATCGTTGAATCATAGAATCATTAAGGTTGGGAAAAACCTGAACAATCATTGAGTCCAACCGTTAACCAGCACTGTTATGATCACCTTTACACCACGTCCCCAAGTGCCACAGCCACATATCTTTTAAATACTTTCAGGGATGGGAATAGACTATCATCATAAATCACTCCAAGACAGATGGTGACAACTGCCCTTCTCTGGGCAGTCTGTTTCAAGTCTTGGCAACTCCAAAGACAAAGAATTGTTCCTAATATTCAATATAAACCTCCTCTGGTGCAAGTTGAGGCCATTTACTCTTGTCTTACTGCTTGCTACTCGGGAGAAGCTAACTCCCACCTCGGCCCAACCTCCTTTCAGGCAGCTGTAGAGAATGACAAGGTCCCCCCTGAGCCTCCTTTTCTCCAGAATGAACACCCCCAGCTCCCTGCAGTGCCCCTCATCAGACTTACTCTCCAGACCCTTCCCCAACCCTGTTGCCTTCCCTGTACATGCTTCAATGCCTCAATATCTTTTTTTGTAGTGAGGGGCCCAAAACTGAGCACAGGATTTGAGGTGTCTGGTACAGAGGGCTGTTCATTGCCCTGGTCCTGATACCTGGTCCTGGTCCTGTTTCTGATACAAGGCACTGCTTTAGGGCCTTTCTAGGAAGCTTCTTCTTGTAGGACACTGATCAGTACTATGTCAGGTAAGCACTGCTTTCAGGTTGCCACCAAATCTCCTCCATTTTCCTTCTTTACCAGGCCTTCTTTGCCTAACTGAGCTTTTTCACTTAGGTTTCAACCTTGGCAACTGCAGACAGCATTTCATGCTACCAACTAGCAGTGGCAAAGAGGGTGAAGGTCCTCTTGCTGGAGTAAATTGAATAACTAAACCTGGCATGTCGCTGTCCAAGTGGAAAAAAACAGGCCTGTGCAGAAAATACTGCAGAGCATGGGAGTTCAGTGTGTTGTGCCACTGTGAATGCCATGACCTGTGCATCTCATGTGATAGCAGTGCTAACTGAGCTCTGAAAAGAGATAATTTTTCTAGAAGCTTCTTAAAGAATGTGGGTGGCAAAACAGTGACATTAATCAGCAATGCTAATTGAAGTCACACATCAGTTTTCATTGGTGTTTTCCAACTTTTCATAAAAAAAGACGTTGTTCCCCTAGAAAGTGGAGGTCAAGTTAGCTAATCATTCACAGCATGTTTACTTTCTCCCAGGATTGTTTAGGATAAATTGTATCTTGTGCTTTAAAGCTATTCCAAGCAAAAAGCCTAGAGAAAAATTGCTTAATTTGGTTTAAAGATTTTTATAGCTGACCTGCCAATCAAAGGGATTCAGGTAACTAGCTGGTCTGACTGTCTGGTGAATGAGACTTGATTCTGTTGCACTGATTAATGTGCAGAGTATCTCTGAGCAAGTGATCTGCTTTTTTCAACATTTTAGTTGATGCCAGTGAAAAGATGCTACAGAACATATTTAAAACCATCCACTCTGTCTGTTGCTAAAAATCATGGGACTGTGAGTCAGTCATCCTGGATGACTTATGGTTATCTCACTGATTCATTGAAAATGAATGTCTGCACAGCATCCAGCATGCAGCAAATGAAAACTCAGAGGCAAAGAGCAATCTAACCAAAGGCCAGAGGGTTTGTCACTGGCTAATAAGGGTAAATTATAAGACTATAGTTTCATAAGTCTGTTTTATTAGGTTAAGGTGTTTCCATTTAGGAGACACTTGTTCAGAATGGACTAGTTCCTTTGCAATCATGTGCCCTAGATTATCTAACCATACCATGGGTGAATAATATATTTCCCCAGCTAAGAAATGTGCAGACTTGTTAGAGTGTTTTAAAAGGAGTGTTTTAGTCATTGCATTGCAGTGAGGGTTTTTTCTGCCAGATATAGAATATGACTTTAATAGATAAATGGGGGAGATTAAGCTTTCAATCACAACATATCTATTTATAGTCTAAATTTAGAATGGATTAAAAAAAAATCAAGCAAACAAACAACTATAATTTGTATTCAACTATATGACCTGGAACAACACTCTGCAGTGACAACAGTTTGTGATTCAGCTTTGTCAGCAAACTAGACATTTTTCAGCCTCATTTACGACCTGGACCTTCTAATGACACCTTATGCAGACAAAGGTACTTGTCACAAATTTGTCAGCTAGTCATCAGCAGTCAAAAAGCTGGAGAACTCTTGCCTCCAGGACACTTCTGGGAGTTCAGCACCAAGCCTGGCTGCTGCCCCTGTGAAGGGCAAAGCTTTAGGTCAGATCATGGCTGTGGCTTGGCTTCCTTTCAGGGTCTGCTCCAGCTCCCACCTGCCACCCTTTTCCCAAATGCCTGATGTTGCCTCCCAGCACACCAGAGCCCCACGAGAGAGGGGCTGTGCCCTGGAGAGGCTGCCCAGGGCAGTCAGAGGAGCCGTGGGCAGCTGTAACAGCCACAGTGCTGAGGCAGCTCTGCAGAGCAGTGGGCAGTGAGCCAGCACCAAGGAGGTCCTGCTGCTGCCTCCCCCATGTCTGGGGCACTTGCTGCTGCCTTTCTGCAGCAGTCATGAATGTGTATTTATTTTTTATATGAACTGGCACAGAGCCCAGCCTCGTATGTCCTGCAAAAATTAAACCCCTAACCTTAACCCTTAAGCCTTACTCTAACCTCCCTATACCTTATCCCTAGGGAAGTGATGGGTTAGCTCCTCAAGCTGCACATTTCATTGTGCAACACCACAATTACATGCATGCACACAGATGCACACAGAATAGGGACAGAATTTACACAACATTTTGCAAATTGACATCTTGTCAGGACGCAAATAAGGGAAATGTTTCTCATCCCTTGGCAAGCTCAGGTCACACGCTGTATCTTTTCTTGCACCCTTGGTGATACGTAACTACCTGTGACTGTACAGTTGTCCTTTATGAACCTCCTGTATGGGCCACCATGGGCAATGGGGCATGTCCTCCCATGCCACAGAGGAGCAGGAGGCTCTCTGCTAGAGGTTTTCTGTACTGAAAGTCCCTGATGCAAAGGGAACCACCTCTTGGTTTGGCTGGGATCCAGGGCAGATTGGTAGAACTGTTTTCAAGACGAGGTGCCAGGCAACTAAACAGGCACAACTGGAACTTCATGTGCTTTCTCACTCAATACTGTGATAAGAGCTTTCCTTGCTTGTTCATTCCAACCTCCATGGACTGCCAGTGCTGCCCTTGGGTTTCCCCAGGACGGGGTGAGCGTTGCTGTTGGTACCACGTACTGCTGATAGGGGACTGGTTCTTTACAGCCTCTGTGCTTGCCTTTCACAAGCACCAGTCACTGAACTAGTTCTGTGGTCAGGCTGATTCAGAAAGCAAAACATTGCTACTACAGGTATCTGTTTGTGTCTGTGTTTGGCACAATCTTGAGGCAACACCACCCCGCTGATCTTCTCTTCCCTGAACCTTATTTTTAATGCATTTTTCACTTCCTGTCCTTCCCCCTCCCTTAGCAAACCTCTGTTGTTTCATTTCCAGAGAAATGTCATCAATCACACCTTGAATTCAAAAGGTATTTTTCTAATTCCAGTGAATTCACCATGCTCATAACCAAAAGTCTGTATGAAAATCATGAAGATATTGGAGGCTCAGAGGGTAAACCAACACACAATGCTGATGTTACAGGAATACTTTATCATGGGAAGGGGAAAGAAACCTACAGTTCTACCAGCTCTGGAGACTGGCAGAAGAATTGACATGAACATTCACCTCTGATCTCAGACACTCCTTTCTGCAATGCTCTTAAAGTAAATTATGCAGGACAGTTCCATATGATTTTCCCTTGTGTTCACGTTAGGCTGGGAAACTGATTCCAAATTGCAATGGGAGAGGAGCTGGGTGCTCTTAATGCCTTCTGGTTCCCCTTCCTGAACCATTTTGGCCTCAAAAATACAAAAGGCTTTGTTTTGCTCAAAAGAGGCAGGGCAAATCTTTGAAAAAGGCAAGTTTAAGGCAATTGTGCTCGTTTTAGTATCCAGTGCAGCCCACAATGCAGGGCTTTGTGCAGACTCCAAGGAGAAGAACATATGTGCATGTTTAAATGGGAACTGAAAGAAATGACCTGTCAACTGACCAGGAGCTGGAATGTTTTGGGATCAGTTTCCTAAGTGAGTGCAATGGCAGTTGGGAGATGATTCAAATCAATGTGCAGAGCAAACCTCTCTGAAGAGTCTTGCTCTGGACAGATGATCTGTAGAATAGATCTCAACTGAAATAACTCTCTTTCTGAAGTGTGTTTGAGTAATGAATGCATAGGCAGGAAAGGATCTCTTTTATGTTTTGCTTCTCCTGGAAAGACTCCCATTTAGGCAGAGGACAGGTTGATAGAGACCCAAACAGAAATGTCCATCTAGTAAGACAAGTTTTTGGGAGGCACTTGGATCAGTGGTTACTCCTTCTAGATGTTTGCTGCTGCCAATCTACTGGATGATGCATTTGTGGGACTGTTGTTTCTTTTTCTCATGGAAAATCAGCTGAATTACTTTCACCCTTCAGTTTGTTCTGAGCTGATCTCCATGAGCAGCAGACTGAAGAGTGTTGCCATTTACTGCTCTGCCTGTAGGGTTGGCAATCACTGACAGCCAGGATAGCAGGAAGGGGAAGGAAGGTGGAAACAGCAGAGTCCAACAAGAAGATCTCAAAAATATGTAAAACCACCAGCCAAAGCCTAGAAACCTTTTATTCCCTCACTTTACTCAACCACTGCAGCTCCCTAGAGCCTTGTGCACCAAGCTGTGAATGGCGAGCCTTGGTAATTGACACAGCAAGGGGAGACTGATTTCTGTGATCTGGAGATCAGGTGGGTAGAAGGACACTTCAAATTCCATTTGGGCCACGGTGGAAAGACAGGACATTCAGGCAGAATCTCTCTCAGACTCTCTCTCTCATAGCTCTTCTGCACGACTCTTGTTTGCCCCAGAAACACTGCTACATCATGAATAATGACAGCCATCTTTTATATGGAACACCTTTTGTGTAGGACATCCTCTGCCTGTCTATCAAGGTACCCTAAAATAAGTGACAAGCATTTTTGAATGGGACACTGCTCTGGTACTCCTCTGGAGTGTGGGTTAGAGTACAGCTAAGACCAGAAGGTTCCTGAACCCAAAAGGAAAGCCCATACACCGGAGTCATCAGCAGTCATCTGCTCTCAGGAGAAGGCTCTTCATCCTCAGCACACAGTGATAACTCCATTTCTCTTCTGCTTCAGGCATATAAATCAAGGGTAGGACAGCAAACAGTAAACTCATATTCTTCATGCTCCTGTCAGGTAGGCAGTGCTTGTGTTAGATGTTTATATCATGTTTATGCACTGTTTATGGTGTCTCATTTCTGGATTTCATTGTGAGGGTTGTGTACGGAAAGCCTGAGCCTTGGCATTCCTGAGGCCAATGCCTGGCCACAGGTCCCCTAAGAGTGGTTTGTTTTGTTGCAGGGTCATCTCTCCCTGCATGATGAAATGTGCTTTTGCTGCCTTGTGTTCAATACCAGAGTTAAACACGGAATCCCACCATGGAGCATCGTGTCTTTAAAGGGGAAAACACTGGGATTCAAGTAAAAGTAGAGCATATCTCAGTGTGTGATTAGTCAGTTACTTTCCACAATATTTCTGCTGTGCATAGAACAGTTCTTGTACCTGTGCAGCTGAAATATTAAACAGACCAACAAGCTACTCCTGGCCTTTCCTCAAACATAGGCATCCCTGCCCACCGCCTCAGGATGTGTGCATATCAGAAAGAGACAAACTAAGCTGGCAGAAACCATCTTTCACAATTTCATACCTCTCCTGAGCAATTCATCTTGCTTTCAACCATCACCACATCAGTCACACTGTCATTGTGGCATGAACAACACCTCCTTCCATTTGCTGCCTGCCTGAGGAATGAGTTTGCCTCCCTTGCATTGCATGGAACAGTGGCAGTCTTGGTAGAAGGAAAGTGCTGAGACCAATCCACCTGATTGCCAGGAGTGTCCCCCACCTTGATTCTACACCAACAAATGCTGAAATCTCTGAGCCACAGTGCTGTGGCACTGCTTACCTGTTCAACAGCAACACCATGAGCCAAGGTATCCGTGGGAAAGGGTGTTTCTAAACTCTCTGCAAGCTGTTCTTTCCCAGGCTAATATGTTGTCAATTAAATGATCTTGAAGCAATGCTGAGAAAAACATGTGGTCTGCACATGTATCTAGCAAACAGGCAACCTCCCCCTAAAACTAGTCTGCTCCTTCTTCTTCCTCATGCCTGTGGAATTCTGTTTCTGATTTCCATTAATTTTTTTTTCACAAACATTTGAAGATCAGAAGTTCAATACTCTGAGGTTTTTCAGTCACCTGGTTTGAGTAACCTGAGGAGCTAACCCCAGATCTGTACAGCTTGTTAACCTAGCACATAAGAATGAGATTATGAGGTTAGTTCTCAAATTTGTGTTTACATGCTTTCCAGAATTCTGTATTTATGTTTGAATGGAAATTTTAGGCTGTTCTTACAAGGCTGTGTCCCTTAAAGGTGCATACACACAAAGGCCACACTACCTGGGTGCCTTTGACTTTTAGGCAGTTTTCTTCCTTGCATCCCTCCTACAAAACCTTCTGTGGTTGACAGCAGATGGACAGTTAGAATTTGTCTTTGTGTCCCCCAAATACCATAATTTCACTGAAAAGTAGCCCATGCATCAGGCAATCAGTTCTGCTGTCCTGTGGAACTCTAAAAACTTATTTCCTCTAGGAACTGATCCCTGTCTCCTCTCACAAGATACACCAGGGTGGTGATTTTATAACATAAGCCTGAGGGTGCATTCCTAGGGGAAAGCACAAGAGCCTGGGGATTCAAAGACAGCAGGGATGATGATAAAGGCAACGTAAGGCATCTGGTTTGGTCTCACCCTCACTGCCATTGGAGAAGGATTCTTGGGAAAGGTGCTACCCACACCATGTCCAGCTTTTGTCTTGGGCAGAGCTGGTTGGGCTGGTCTCTAATAGATCCTGGGAAAGAAGAAATGGTTTTGCAGTGTGGGCAGAGATTGAGTTGCTTCAGTTTCCTCCCTGAAAGATTTTTATTTGGCAGGGCAGATATAACCCCAGAGCACAGGTGGGAGATCAAACTGTTCAGAAGCCATACCACAGTCCTCTGACCCAGGAACAGAGAAGATATATTCCCTACTTTTTGAAGGAGGGTCTCCTTCTTAAAGTACTCACCCCTCATAGTTTTTATATTCAGAAACCAAGCACCAAGCATGGGCCTTTTTGGCTACAAAAAAGCCCACCCTTAATGTTGAAAATGCTCTTCCCTAAAAGATTCCTTTCCTCGCTCTTCTGCAGCTGGTTGACAGAAGGCCTTAAAGATTAACTGTGTTTCTGTGAGCTATTTATACAGAAATATTTTGTGTTGAAAGATGTAAGCCCTTTGTTTCCTCTGTATATACACAGTGATCCCTGCGGGCAAGAAAATCCTGCTTTGTTTTGGATCAGATACTCTGTGAATTGCTGTTGTAAAACAGCCCCGAGTGCACTTTTATGAGTCAGTCTCACCTTTTTGCTTCCACATGTCACCAGGCACTCAGATGTCTCTTCAGCTTTCCAATTCCAGATTACCCTAGTTAAAACAAGTCTAATCCCCACTTGGGATGATGGTTTCCAAAACATTTTCTCTGAAACAATATTTCTTGATAATTTTTCCAGGCAGAGAAAACACTTAGCTCCCTGGTTGAGCAAAATAAGAAAGCCCCCCAGTAACATGCTTGGCCAATTTGGCTGGCAGATGCATTGGATTAGGCAATCCTCATATGTAATCCTCAAATACTAAAATAAAATTTATGGGGTCATAGAGTATTCTCTGCTCTTGTGAATGGAGAGGGACTGTGCTTCCACATAACCCAGGTGAGAGGATTTTGGAAAGGAAATGAAGATGAGAATAGCACAAATGCAGGCAGACAAACATAGGGATATATCACACCTCAGACATGCCCTTCCTCCCTTCCCATAGCAGAATAGCTCATCTCTTGGAGCATACCTTCAGGCTCTTATGGTATGAGCAAACTCTGGGATGACACCCTGGCAGAACTGCCCATGTGGAGATCTTTTTATATGTCTCTGCATTGTGGAGAGCACCAGCAATTTGGGAGTTTGAAAAACCAGTGAGCTCCATATTGAGACAGCTTGATGGGTCTTGAGACCCTCTAAGCAAAAATCTCACAGGATTTCCAGCTCCATAAACAAGGAGTCTGTCATAGGGAAAAATCCAGAAGGATGAATCTTGAATACTGGGTTTGAAGGAGAAGTCAGCAGGCAATTCAACATGGCTTTCTAGTCTCCAGGCCTTCTTCTTCTCACTTCTCCTCCTCTCCTCAGTTCTGACAGGAGCAGAGGCAATTGGCACAAACTGAAAGACAGGAGAATTCAACTGGACATCAGGAAACATTTCCTTACCCTGCAGGTCACTGAGCACTGGCACAGGTTGCCCAGGGCAGTGATGGAGTCTCTCCTCTTAGAGGTAACAAAAAGCCAACCAGATATGATCCTGGGCAATCAGCTCCAGGTGCTCCTGCTTGAGCAGTGGGGTGGACCAGGTGGCCTCTGGAAATTCCTTCCTGCTTCCACCATTATCTGTGATTCTGTGAATTCACAGGAAAGATGCCTTCCCCTGAACCTCTCACATTCTGTGTGGTAGCAGGGAAGTTCAGTGTTAGCAGCATCCCTCTGTTACAGCCTCTAACGGGGAAACAGTTTTATGTGACCCACTGTGAGTCACTGGACTTGCAGGTCAATGGCCAAATACCTCATTTTGTTACACCCATTTAGTCCTGTGGGCTTCAGAGAGTGGGAGGGTAATGGAACTGGTCCAGCTACATTTTATTAGAGCAAAACTGCGTTTTGGTCCAAGCTGTTTCAAAACACTCAATAAACAAAGCATGCTTTATTATGATGTCTTGAAAAACTCACAAAATCTTATTCCTTTGGGAAGAGAATTAATTTAAATAAGACTTAGTTGAGCAATTATAGCATTTTAAAGGGAATTTTGCTTTTTCTTGGACAGTGTAGGTTGCCATCAGTTCCTGAATCCTTCCTCAGTTGCACAATTTAGTGACACAAACATAAACTGCTGCTGTTTACTGTGCTCTATTTATAGTTCTAATTCCTCTGAAATGAGGTTTTATGTTAATGGCTTCCACAATTCACTGGCACTTGGGTTGTAAGAATTTGAATTTGACAACTTTCACCTCAGATTTGATTCGAGGATTTTAGTTTTCGTACTTGCAAGTTATCTGTACCACACTTATGAGACATGCTGCAGCTTTAAAGGGCTCCTTCAGATCAACTCAAAGCACTCTGAACACTTTTCCACATTTTTATGATACGTTTGGATAGTCAATGATGATTATTTTCCAGACTGAGACAGCAATATGTTCCAAATGTCCCCATCCCTCCCAAATAAATATCCCAACCAAACAAAAAACATGTCTATATATCAAGTTTAATTATATGATTTTTATGAAACTTTTTAAGGCCAACGCAAATGAAGAAGGATAGCAGATGACTTTGTCCTGCAGTGGAATTTTATTCTGTTCTGCAAAGCAGAAGTGCTGTAGGAAAAAATGTCACTGTTTTTGCCAATGTTTCCTTCCAATAACAAAAGTTAAATTTTAACCAATAGGTTTGTTATAATTGATTCTTTTTTACGTGGAACTGTTCTAGGGTATTGCTGATTATTTTGAATCAAACATATTTATGGAGAGTAAAAAAATTACATTTGTGATTTGCAGTTTTTATTTTACTAAGTGGAATATTCATACTCATTAGATTTCTTATTTTTATTACTAAGGGAAAATCTTCCACTTTTAAAGATAATAAAGCATCCAGCTATATTTATACAGAACCCAGACAACAACTCCACATTTTGTCTCTTGAGTTTTTTTCCTCTTCTTCTTTCTACCTTATATATTTCATAGTCTTCTAAGTCTACGAGCCCTGATTGCTGGGATCGTGCCTGGTGTTAAACATTCAACAGAGACCTTTTGTTGCTCACTGAATGGTTATGACAAATGGCAGATTGTTACAGCAGGAGCTGCGTTATCAAAAATCAATGAAGAGTGTGCCAAAAACTCTGACTCCTTTTGCAGAATTCCAGTGTGGAACAAGCATTGTCTAGATTGGAGAAAGAGACAACTCATATACTCCAGCCAAATAAAAACCTTAGGAACACAGAGATGAGGAACACAGAGATGTCCAGCTGAAGGCAACAAGTGTGCCACCAACTGTGATCTTTTTCACTTGCTTTTGCATGAAAAACCCCTAAAAGAGGGAACCTTTAAAGGCTGACTGCAGCAGGGACTACTGAGGGTGAGTGTCCTATCTGCATTTAAGGAGGTGGAAGTAAGAAAGAGGAACAAATCCAAGGAATTCAGTTGAATGTGGAAAGACCTTGGAACAAATTATGAAATGGCCTGTGAGCAGCTGGAAGAAAATACAGCACTCAGAAATGGGCCAGCATGGTTTTGTCAAGGGTAAAGCATGTTAATGGAATTTAGTTCCTTCTCTGGCATGGTAACTCACTGTGCAGGGTTCATGTGGTCAGGTTTTGGTAGCACAGGGTTTACAGGGGAGGCTTCTGTGAGAAGGTGCCAGAATCTTCCCACATGTCCAACAGGGCCAATGCCAGCCAGCTCCAAGACAGACCCACCACTGGCCAGGCTGAGCCCACCAGCAAGAGTGGTAGTGCCTCTGGGATAATTAATTTAAAAAGGGGGAAAAAAACCTTCTGTGCAACAGCAGCCAGAGGAAAGAGGAGTGAGAATATGTGAAAAAACAGTCCTGCAGAAATCCAGGTTGATGAAGAAGGATGGGGAAGAGGTGCTCCAGTCACTGGAGCAGAGAGACACCAGAAGCTTGGACTTGGTGAGGCAGCTCTGCCCCTGCAACCTGTGGGGGTCCGTGATGGAGCACAGACCCACCTGCAGCCCGTGGGGGTCCATGGGGAGCACAGA
>VYXF01009248.1:435122-448973 GCA_013397295.1 Polioptila caerulea | reverse complement strand
AAAAAAAAAGAAAGAAAGAAAAAAACATGCTACAATGCCTAGGTTTTCCTCTTAACTGAAAGCACCTTAAATCTTTGGTCAATCAGTCAGGCTGGGATAGATATGCTGTTCCTTTTCCACATTTATAAACAAACCTCCTACATTAAGGAACTGATTTAAGTATTTAAACAGAAACACACATCAATGGCAACAATGAATCATTATTGTTATTTAACTGCAGGAAGAACTTCGAGTGTCATAATATAAGTGAATGTTTATGAGAAAGAGGTGTTTTAAAATAGTGGTTGATCCAAACCTTAAATATTTACCAGACCTGCAGACTCAGTATCACACTCCGTGCCCTGGCTCAGCCTTTCTGCAGTACCAGGGAACAGAGGAACTGAGGCCCCTGCAGATTATTCCAGGGAGGTTTGATACCTCGCCAGGAAAAGTCTTGAGTACATAACATAACTGGATGTTGGCAGTGGGCACACAGGCTCTAAAAACTTCGAGTTCAGTACACTGCAGCTGCTGGGAAGAAAAAGGACACTTCCCCTTTTGGTGAAGAAAGTTCTGCTTTGACAAACTTTTAACAAAAGGCACTGGCAGCTGCAGAACCCAGGGCAATTTTGGTACCAGCAGTTATCAGGAGACACATTGTTTGGGCTTTTTTCCTGCTCGGGCTTTCTTTGTGCTGCTGGTTCTGTGTGATGACCCAGGTAGAGAACACAAATTACTCTGCAGCACTGACAGTGGCTGGCCCCCAAGAGCTGGACACTTCTTTGAAGCTACTTGGATATAAGTGAGGATCCCTTTTCCACAGCACCTTCCCTAGAACAGGAATTCTGATCTCTGGCAAATTTGCATGAAGAAGGGTCCAAACCAAGGATGTGGATTGTCTCATCTAGAAAAAGCCCTGAAGGACTTTATCATGAGGCAGGGTTCCAAATCTTGTCCTCTGGGGATTAAATCCACCAGATTCCTCCATCACCTGAGTGTTTATCACTCAAACTTGTCATTACCTGAGCTATTGCCTGAGGTTATGGAGAGGTGGTAGATCAGACCTGAGAAGGCTTCCTGCAGGTATCCCAGGAATTCTTTGGGACTCTTTCTGGAAAACCAGCAGACACACAGAGAAAGAATGGCTTTCATGTCTGCATCTGGAGCTTTCAGCATGGCCAAGACCAGGATTAAGCAAAAACCTGATGAAAGCCAATCAATAACGGGTCTCAGGCAACTCAAGTCTGCTTTCAGCCTTTGTCTTGAGTTTCTAATAGTGGCAGACAGAAAATATCTGGAAAATCTCCTTTCACCATTGAGAATAAACTGCTGTAAAGTAGCCTCACAGCTGTCCAGGGATATAGGGCAAGAGCTGTCCCTTGTCCCAGCCTGCATCTAATGCCACAGAAAGAACAAAAGATTAAATTCAGTTTCTGTGGGCTTTTCTGTCCTGGAACTAATGACAGTGATAACGTAGAAGGAAGAATCAGATATGGCATATCTGGTTTTGCAGTCAAAAAATCTAGTTAAATGTGTTTGATTATTTCCATGTTACTGTAAAAGAATTCTTAAAGCTTTTAAATGTTCCCCATTTTACATTTCTCAGTTTAAAATATTGCTGCAGACAGATCTTTATGATTTTCAAAATGCATTAACTAGTTATGGTCAAGGCTTCCTTTCTGAATAAAGAATTGTTTTCAGGACTTACTTAAGTTTCTAACAAGAGAGGATTGAAGTTCTGTCCAAATACAGCTTGAGATACCATGTTTGAAAATTGACAGTAAAAGCTGCAACATTTTTTTGCCCTCTTTTAAACTCTGATAATTTTTAAAGACCTTCTTCTGAGATATAAATAACCTACAATGTGTGGGACACACAAAGCCATAAATGAATTTCATCAGGGAAAGCACACTTACAGAAAATCTTACATTCAGTAACAAAAATTCTTAATTATTCCCTTATCAGTTTGCTCAAGACCTTTCAGAGCTGAAAGGACACCAAGTGTGGTACAGGCAGTCTTTTCAGATACAGGTCCTTTAAGCATGAAATGTTTTGTTTCAGTATGTTCACATCACTCTCCCAGTGATGTGTTAATCACCCTGCTCAGATCTCTGCTCCCGTTGCTCAGATGTGTGTGAGCTCCATGATGCATGGTGCTGTTTGCTGAGACAGATTCTCCCTTTTTGCAAGGCTGCCCAGGACCACAGACCACATGTGGGTGGATGACAACGCTCAGGCCTTTACACAAAGCATGCCTACGTGCACTCTGCTCATCCCACAACACCAATATTTGTGCTAGCTCCAATACTTGTAATTACTGATGACCTCAAAGTACTCAAGTCTTATATTCTGGCTTTGGTTCTCCAGCAGAAAAGGACAGGGAATTTCCTCACCACTTCAATAGTCATTTTTGCCATAAAATGTCTCTCAAGATTAATTTTTAGTAAAATAACCTTAACTGAGTAAATTAACCTTAGCTTACTAAATTAACTTTAATTTACCAAATTACCCTCAACTTAGTAAACCACCCTTAACCTAACCTTAGCTCTACCCAGCAATGTAATACCAAAATTAATGAATAATAATTAGCCACGTTAGTAAGGCTTTGCTACACACTATTAAATACCTGTGGCCTTGCACCCATGGATGTTATGTCTCAGCTCTGGGTGATAAAAAGCTAAATTTAACCCTCAACCATGCTGGAAGACAATTAGAGAGTTCAGTGAGGTAACAGGGATCAACACACACTTCCTGAAAAGCTGCTTTTTCTATTTAGCACCACTGGTGATGAGTCCACTGCAGTGGGGACACAGGAAGCAGCAGCAGCAGCCTGTGCCCGTGTAACCCACTGCAGACCGAGGGAGCTCCTGCCCCTGGGCTGGGATCACTGCTGGGCATCACCAGCTGTGAAATGAGCTGTGAGGTAAAGAGAAATGATGTGTCTGAGTACTGCATCCTCCACCAGGGCCGTTTAGGATACAAGCTAAAAGGACTGCTCTTTGTAGAAAATAAATACAAGTAGCCCTTTCAGACGCATTTTTTCCAGCTGCTGTTAACACTGCTTCGGTTGTTCCTTCTTCCTCTGCTTGGCCTGTACCTCTTGTAAGTAAGGCAGGCCTTAGGATTTTTCTATCTCCTCGAACACAGAAATTTCCCAGTTTTTGTGACATCCTTGTCCTCAGCATTTTCACTGGAATTCCTTCCTGCTCCAGCTGGTGCTCTGAAGCTTGATACCTCTGAATCAAGTTTTATTTGCAGTGAGCTCTTACTTTTCCAGTGACAGCTGGAGCCGGAAAAAGACAGTGCAGCTGTCTCCTAACAATAACTTTAACCAATGATTTCTAATCTAAAGCCCATCCTTAGCAGTAGTTCTGCCAATACTGACTGCCTATTTGTTCAAAAAATTAATATGATGTTTACAGCTTTTAAATTAGGTTGACCTGCTCACATCAACCCTCAGATGTTTGCTCTATTAGATACTTGTTCTGAACATTAAGAAGTGGGTCAGAAATAACCATTTTTCTTCCAAAATTAACAGAGACCTTATGCCTCTTTAATTTTTGCCTTGAGTTCTTAAAACTATAAACCTTCCTCCCATATCCAGAGGACATGCTGTACAGTAGAATTCCTGTCCAGAAACTGCTTATTTTTGCAAGTAGGTGGAGCCTGCAGAGTTCACCTTTTTAAGCACTCTTGGCACCCTTCACTGTTCACTCTGTTCTGTAGTAGAGATCCCAGCACTGCTGTGATCTACTCTCTGCACTATGTTGGCTTTCTTTGGGCCTGCCCCTTCCACTGAGCAGAACCTATTTTGGTTTCCTTTAGCTTCTTGTTACTGTCCTAAACATCAGATTTCTCTCAGCCTCCCAAGCCAGAATTTTTATCTGTTGCCCCATTATATTCTCTGCTAAAAGGATTTGTCTCATCATCCCCTCAGTTTCCTCTCACATAGATGCAGGCTGCTTTTAGACCACCCCTGTGTCTCCTCTTGCAGGACAGACAAGCTCAGCTCCCTGGCCTTCTCCTTGAAGATCATCTGCCATACCATAACTATTTTTGCAGCCTTTTGCTGAGGTTTTAAGGTTCTTGACATGCTGGTGGGTCCAAAACTGGTCCCACCAGGGATGAATAAAGGAGGTAATAATTTCCCTGAATCTGCTTCTCCTGATATAACTCCATGTGCTGTTTGCACCACCTGTAATGAGAGCAGACTATTGCCTCCTTATACATTTTGGACTCCAGATTCCCTTTTTAAAGTCTCAGCCATTCTGTTCCCAGCCTGTGCTGATGTGCTGGGTTATTCCACCCAAGCACAGAATCTGACACTTCTCCCTGCTGAATTTCAGGAAGTTCTTGGTACAGTTTTCATGTTTCTCAAAGTCCTTCTGGGTTAAAGGTTTGTCACTTGGGACCAGTCCTTTTCCCTTACTAAGCATCATCTGGAATTTGCTGCAGGGTGCACACTCCTTGTCTCATCATCCAGATCACTGATGAAGATATTGAAAAATCCTGGATGTCCTTGATACTCCATTCATTACTGCCCTTCAGCTGGGTGTCAAGCCACTGATTATGACAGGCTTTAGGCCTGGCATCACAACCATTTTTCAAGCACACCCATGCATCCTCCTATACTTTCTCAACCTAAAAATAAGAATGCTGTGGTTGAGAGTGTCAAAAATGTTACCTGAGACAGGATGTATTCTCCATTGTCTCTTTATTCACATAACCAGTCCTTCCACCAGCTATTCTTTTTCCAAGGACAAATGTCAGGAACCTCTCCAAAATGACATGATGCTTTGCAGATGGTAGACATCAACCTGGCAATCACTCATCTCTGATGGTTTCACTAGCTGGATGGTTCCTACAGCAAAGAACCTATCTCCTTATTTTTGCCTTAGGTTGAGGAAAGCTTTCCTGGAGGTATGATTTGGATTGCAAATATTCTGTGGTATCTTGAGAAATTCTTCATTTTACTTTTATATTTCTTTTCAGCTAAAAATACAGCAGTTATGTTTTATTTATCTGAGTGCCTTTATTCTGTTAAAAAAGTTATCAGTGTTGTTCTTGAGTTAACTGAAAGCTGTTAAACATATCAAACATTTCAGTTGCTGTGAGAAATAAGACTACTGCCTTCCTTTTGGCACCCAATTTCAGGCAGATAGAAGCTGAAGTACTGCTGAAATTTCCCAGTGTTTTCCACCTCTCCAGAGGCTGTCAGCAGTGGTGGTGCTTCACCTGCTGCAATTCTTCATTAGTGAGAAGTTTTTGAGGAGCACTGAGGGCTTGAGAGGTTTGCAGGGGCTGTTCTCTGCTCAGTGTTTAGCTCCAGGTGGATGCATGTGATAATGAAACCCACAGAGGAGCCTGCTCAGCTCCTCTGGATGTGTGCAGAATAAGAGGGGCAGGGTGTGAGCTCGATACCCAGACCCTTGCCTGCCCAGATGCTGAATTTCTGTTTGGCTCCCTGGCTCTGGCCAGTATGTAGATGACCACAGTCCAGCAGTGTCCCAAGGCTGTCCCATCCTCCTGCAGAGCCCCATGCATACCCTGGGGGATGCAACACACCCCTTCAGCTTCAGGCCATAAAAACATCAGTCTTGTGGGTTGCAACATCACCCTTAAATTCTTCCAGAGCCTTTGTACTCAAAAACACAGCACAGAAATAAAGATAAATCTCAGGACCAAAGGGACACCACTTGCAGCACAGAAAGGAGCCAGGGCCAGATGCCACACAACTTGTGGGGTCAGTCTGACACAGAGGGCTCGCCCAAAGACAAGTCAGGCCACATCACTTGGTGTCAGGGCCAGACACTGGGGTCTGGCCATTTTATATGGAGCAGAATGGACACAGCATCTGTTTGAGATGCAGCTTGTACAGGCCAAAATTTAACACCAAAGCGGGATTTTTTTGTGACTCATTTGCTCTGCTAATCTGAAACAGATTTACTGTGCCTTGTTTAATAGGGAACAGCCTCTAAATCTATTAAATGAATGAATTGCTGGTTTAGAGCTGGTTATTTGATTCTGAACAACTATTTTGAAATGGCTGGCAAAAAGAGCATGCCCAATTTTGCTGCAAGAGCTGCAATCAGCTTACCTATTGCTCTCTTCTCCTGCCCCTACTCCTGCCATTGCTTTGTCTTAAGGCTATACCCAGTTTTAGTCAAAAGAAGCCATTTAAACTGATTGCAGTCAGAAACTGTGTCCTATCTATATCCTCTCTGGCATCTTCTTCCTTGAAATGTTTGTAAGAAGCCGTTCAACCCTTGTCTCCTCTATTTGGACAGATGTCAGGGAGGAAACCTGAAGTATCTGTTTCATAGGTGTTTGTGTTTTATGCCCAGGAGTCCAAGAACATTAATGTGGTTCCAGTCCTGTTGGTGTGGCCAGCTCTGAGCATACAATGCCAACCAGCAATGTTATATGTGTTTCATTGATTCTGTGTTCAAAGTTCCAAGGCCAGCATTTATGACCAACAACTTCAGAAAAATGTAGTAGCCATCTAACTAATCACAAGTGACACATGTCATTTAGGGTCTTAAAGGACCAGACTTTCTTTTAGTGAATTGCTCAGCTCTGTTACTGCTCTGTAAATGTATTGCTCAGGGCAAGAGGACACACACTTTTCAAGCAGAGGGCACATGATATTTCTATGTGAGGAAGATTAGACAAGGATCAGGCCTTTTACCAGCTCTTCCTTATCAGACATCAGTGAGGACAGAATTCTGACTTGCACTTGCTTAGTTGCTCCTCAAACTGAAAGGCACCCTTCAGCCTGTTCTGCTTGATTTTGAGCTATCTCAGCCTTGGTGGGTTCAAAAGTTCAGCTGAGATGTGAGTTGGATGTTCCTTCAGTGAGACTGTGAAAAATGGAATGGAAAGGATTCTGGTACACACAGATGAACCCGTGGCTACGTGTTTGTGTGTGCAGCAGTGCCTCAGCCAGACTGAGTGGGAGGAAGAGGTGAGGGGGAAGGGAAGTATTTTCCAGATTTCTAGCCAGTAGAGGAACTTCTTTAAAAATATAACAGCTATAGATGGGGGCTAAAGGGAGAGAGGGCGTAACTGTACTTCAGTTTTGGAGCAATTTTGCTCAACCAAATAATGACCACAGAGAATCAAAATTATGACAAACTGCATTTGGTGCCTTCTGCCCTGGTCAGTACAGGACTTACAGGCATCTCAGCTAAAGTGACCTGCAGCAGTGTTTGAAATCAGGAGATTTCCTGGTGGCTTCCAAGTTCTGTGATCTCTCATTTCCAACAACCTGATTTATCAGAGCACAGACTCATACACAACACCTCCTTGGCCACACTTTCCTGCTAAAGAGCAAGTTGCTGCAAAATCTGTTTTAAATAAATGGCTTTAAAAGTCCCCTTCAAGTTGCTTGTGCAGCTCCCAAGTGAGCTCTGTTGGAACATCCCTAACACTGTGCCTCCAGGGAGGATGTGAGCAGGGTCAAGAACATAGAATCCCCCCCTTTCTGTGTGGAAGCAGCTTTAAGAAAAGACAATTATAACTTAAAGGCACTTCTTTGAATTTGCTGTTGAATTTGCTGCACAGGACACTATTTGCAGTGGATGGTCAGTCAGATTCTCACTGAGCAAATCACAGAATCACAAAATCACAGGACCACAGGACCACAGGACCACAGGACCACAGGACCACAGGACCACAGGATATACTGACTTGAAAGGACCCATAAGAATCATCGAGTGAATGGGGACAGAGTCCTGGCACCCAATGTTTTGGCCAGGCAGACTGAGGTAGGATTACAGATGCAAGAATTTGTAGATGACCAACAGAGAGTGTTAGCTGGGCTCTGTTAAAATCTCTACTTACTCAATCCTTCAGAAGTTTAATTAGTGGCCTGTGCAGCTTGCCTTCTTGTAGGTCATTTTGGAAAGAAAAGTTCAAGGGGAAGAAATGCCAAAGGCTAGACACTAATGCTGAAAGCAGTACTTTCTAATCTGCTTTCTTTAGGCAGAGGAAACTGACAAACACAAACCTTCTCATTGGCGATGGGATAGAGAAGCTATCTAGATAGAGACCCATCTCTGAGAGAGCTGAGAAAAATCTATCCATATTTTAAGCCTTTCAAATTTCCATTTCTCTCGCTTCTGACTGCTGTGTAGGACTAAGGCCCTGCCTTTAGCTCATAGCTAAAATATATTTATGTACCTCCTTGCCTGCCCATAGCTGACCACAAAAAGAATCAACATGAATAAAAAAAAATAGTACCTGATGTCAGCTTGATAAAGCTACATCCATAAGGAACTTATTGTGTATGTTTAGTGTAGGTCACTAAAGCAACAAGCTCTATACAATTGTCCACACAGGTGTGTACATGTGTTTAACAGGTGGATAGGTCTGAAGAGTATGACATTGCTCCATACAAACAATCTTGTGCAAACCCAATTCTCTAATTCCCCAGCAGCCCCAAACAGCATTTTTTTAACACCATTGGACAAACAAGAGGGCAGGTGAGTAGCTGGTCACCACACACATCCTGCTGGGACCATCAGCAAGGACAGGGATCTTCATGGGCCACAGTGCATGGCCCTGTTCAAACTTCTGCACAGTGGCAAGCAGGTAACAAAGAAGGATACACAAAGATCCCATCTGAGCAGCCAAATGCAGACTATATCAGTGTGTTACATTTTCATTGTGATGAATTCACTTGAACATCACAGAATCCCAGAGCTGTAGGATCACAGACCAGGTCAGGCTGGAAGGGACCACAGTGGGTCATCTGGTCCAACCTCTCTGCTCAAGCAGGGTCATCCCAGAGCACATGGCACAGGATTGTGTCCAGATGGTTCCTGGATATCTCCAGTGAGGGAGAGACTCCACAGCCTCTCTGGGCAATCTGTGCCAGTGCTTGGTCACTGCACAGTAAAGAAGTTCTTCCTCATTTTTAAATGGGACTTTCTGGGCATCAGTTTCTGCTCATTGCCTCTTTTCCTGTTGCTGGGCACCCCTGAGCAGAGCCTGGTCCATCCTCTGACACCTCCCTACAGACACAGACAGACATTGATGAGGTCCCCTCTCAGTTTTCTCTTTCAGAGGCTGAACAGGCCCAGCTCCCTCAGCCTTTCCTTGTAAGAGAAAAACTCCAGTCCTTTAATCATCTTTGTTGTCCTCCACTGGACCCTCCAGGAGCTCCATATCTCTCTTGTACTGAGGGCTCCTGAAATGCACACAGCACTCCAGGTGAGGCTGCACAGGGCTGGGCAGAGGGGCAGGATCACATCCCCTGACTGCTGGCAGTGCTCTTCCTGATGCACTCCAGGATATCTTTGACTTTCTTGGTTCCAAGAACACTGTTGGCTCATGGACAGCTTGTTGTCCACCAGGACCCCCAGGTCCTTCTCCACAGAGCTGCTTTACAACAGGTTAACCCCTAACCTGTACTGATGCCAGGGTTATTCCTCCACAGGTGCAGGACCCTGCATTTGCCTCTTTAGTCTGAAACACAGGTGCCACTGAGACCTCTAAAAGCCCAGCTGGGCTGCCACCAAGTCAGGATGTGTGTGAAACCAGTGCCACCCTGGGAAAAGGAGTTGCTCTAGATCCAAACTGAAACCCCAGCTGGAATTTCTTTCCTTTTGCCTTATCCTGCACAAGTTTCAGTGAATCCCTGCTGGCTTAAGCTTTTCTATCTTTTAGATAGATTGAAAAATGAAAGCTCTCTTTGTGAGTTCTTGGTGTGAGAGACAGGTTTTCATCTAGATATTGCAATTGGAGCCTTTTCTGTTTGAAGGAGGAGTGAAAGAATAAGGCAAATCCCAATTCCCCTTCCAACTGCAGCAGGGATATAGACCTATCTCTCTGCCTTCACAATGACATCTGTGAGCTGCAGAGCCAAATTCTTCCTTTTTCCTGTTTGGCTTGAAGAACTTTCATTATTTTTACAAAATGCATTAACTCCTTCAGGAGGAATTGCAGGCAAAGCATTGTGCAATGGATGTACACCCACCCTGTAGGCTGTGGCTGAGCCTTTTCCTGGCTAGCAGAAGAGCTGTGCTCAAACATGGCTGAGTATGGTATCTGACACCAAGTCCCTGGTGCATCCTCTCTGGGTTACAGATTGTGAGGCAGTACCAGAGAAAACTCTCAGTGACCGTAGGTATTCATCTCAGAGGGAACTCACAGTCAAAAACCTTATGTGGAAATAAACATAAAATCTATTTTAGAACTTGTCTCTCTTGGCATTTTCTCTTGGCTAGCTTTAACATTTACCAGCCATCATGTTGACTTCTCATAAATCCAGTTCTTAGGCTCCTCCACAGGCACATGCATCAGACCAAAGGCCCGAGTGGTAAACGTGGGGCTGGGCAGCTGCGTCACTCAGAGCCAAGCCCTGCTGTGAGTGTTGCTCACAGACTCCACACCAGCCAACAGAGCTTCCTACAGGAATGCTCCCTGTGCTAAAACACTCCACCAAAGCCTCCTGAAGGCACAGATTTGTTCAAAGCGAAACAGATCAACCCTCCCAGCCCCTCCATTCACTACAGATAAACACAATCTTCTGAAATATATTTTTAAAAATCCACTTCCTTTTCAAATGGCAGGAAGACCAAATAAATTACTCACTCCCATCTATGCTTTTGCTGAAGCAGCTAAACCTGCCAAAAGTAGTTTCCAAACTGGAAATAAGTACTTAAGTGGGGATATGAATAATACCAGGCAAATCTCTGAAAAAGGCATGTGAATCTTCAGTCTGTGGTGTTATTTATTTATAGTTTTAATTGAAGTCAATGCCCTTGGTTCAAAGCTGCATTGAATAATTTTTGGAAGGACAACCAATCTGAATGGCTACGTGTCAGCATCATCCAGGGATCCAAAGACAATAACAAAAGGCTATAGTAGAATAAAATTCCCAGTGGATGGGGTGTGATATTTGATGGGTAACACAGGGAATTCTTTTAACATGAACCATAAAACATCAATTATATTTTTCATAAAACATGTAGCTTAATCCAAAATTATCCCTCCTGTATTGTTAGCAAGAACAAGGGAACACCCAGTTTCTTTTGCAGTGACTAATAATATTACCACTGCTTAAATGTAAACAGTGTGCAGAGGTCTTTCTAAACAAACGCATAAGATTTTTTGCAAAATATAACGCTGCACTCCTACTCTTTTTAACTCTTTTTTCCTTATTTTCTGCTGCAAGCACAACCACTGAAATTTCCCTAATCAATGCTGGCATGGCAAGAAACATAACGTCAAGGGAAAGAGGAATAGTCTCATGATTAAAATCTGTTTCCATAGCATTGAAATTGATGGAATTGACACCCTTTGGTGGACTTTGGATCAGGTCTCTGCTTTGGTGGTTCTTCATTTGCACTACACTCTTTTCCCTGGAGCCTTGTTAGCATTGATTAGTTAATGGCTTTAAAGTGCTATTTAAATACTGAAAATATTGTTACTGCCAGATACTGGAACACACAGGCAGGTTTCTGCCCAGCATATGTGATTACTCTTTCACTAGCATGGAATTATGGCCTTTCGTTCTTTGGTTGTGTGGACACCTACAACAATCCAATTTAGTAAAATAAAATAAAACAGTAAATCAAGGACTTGTTTACTTTACTCTTAAATAACTTGAAGACCTATGCTGTGATCTCAAGTGAAAGCATCAGCAGCACTGGAGAGGTTTCAGGTTCATTTGCACAGCCTGTTTGCTGGCATGGGAATGGAGATCTGTGTCAGAGCAGCCACCCCTCCCGAGATGCTCTTCTCGAAAGGACAAGTGCATGCCAGCTGCACAGAGCTGGTTTATTAAATGAAATAATATTTACAGTAGAAGTACCCATTAGGATTTCAGAGGGCCCACATGGGTGACAGCTTGTATTGTCCCCCCACAACAGTGGTTCCTAAAGTACACATGTCTGTACACGTACAGCTCCTGCTACAGGAGCCATTCAGCTGCTGTGGGAATGCAGTGAGAGCAGTCCTGCAGCCCAGCACTCACTGAGGCTGTGTTGTTGCATTGTCAGCAGTGACACTGGCAAGTTAAGCCTGGAAATTCCTGTTTTTCCAACCTGTCATCTGCGCAGACTTTTTCAAGCAGAGGGGAGTGATGTTCCCCAAGCTGTCAGCTGTGCTTCTTTCTGGAACAGGTCAGAATTTGGATGTCTGAATAAAAACTTTATCGATTACATCTTCACACGGTAAAATACTTCCTAACGGGGATTTTTAGAATTCATTTTCTTTTGCAATCCACCAGTCTCTCAAAAGTGACTGTAAATCACCATGTTATTCTCAGCCACAACTGGCAAAATAGCTGGGAAGAGTGCATGAAGGCTCTGTTTGGATGCACAGATTACCAGGCTTTCCAAGCAACTACCCCCTGGGGACTTCTACCTGCCTGTCTTCAGCATTTTGAATGTCCAACCCTGCATATGATCTAAATAACATACAAACTGCAAGGCCAAAGCAAAAGAAAACACTTTATTTCAATTCTCCAGTCCATTCCAGACTCATTATTTGTTTTTTAACTGCAGAAGTCTGCATCTAGTGAACAGAGAATAGTTCATTCTGTCTGAATCTCTGAAGCTTTCAGCCCCTTCCCCAAAAAGCAGCCAAGCACAGCACACTGAAAAACTGCTTGAGGATGGGCCAAATCATACAATTCAGACACTGCCCCAGCTCTGTTTTCTGAAGGACTGAATGTTTTTGAGCTAGGATATTGTTTCATGATCAGATGAAGGAAGGATTAATCTGTTGGAAAGTTAGTCAAGCCCCTGTTCTCATTCTAGCATTTGCACTTGTTCCATAACTTTAGTACACTGAGCTAGACAGATCTTCCACAACAAACACAGCATGCCAGTGACCTGATGACATAATTTTGAACATATGACTTCAAAACAGGCTCAGTTGCAAATTAAATTATTTGTGATGGTTTCATTGGTTTCCTGGCATCACAGTTTAAAACGATTATGAAAAAGATTAGGCCTTTTATCATTCAAAAAACAAAGAAAGCACTTACAGAACAACGCTGTCTTAGGATGACAAATGCTTTCTTGCATTGTTCAGAAATACTTTTCATACTTGCAGACATTAGCTAATCAAAGGGAAGAAAACAAGACATTTCCTTTATTCTACACTTGGTAATATTTCAGCGTTCCTGCTGCACAACATGATCTCCCACAATTTTGTGGTGAAAAAGGAACCAGGGTTCTACTTCCAAAGGCAGCAGTTTCTGTCTCAGGTGCAGAAGCTGACTTAGGAGGAGAGAGCCTAATATGCATTTGAACAGAAGCAAGCTTTTGTAGACTTCTTGTATAGCTGAGAAAACAGAGGCTGAGAATTTAACAGTGTTTCAGAGCTTGAGGAATTTCTGATTTCCTCTTCAGGCCGCTTCACAAGGGGGACTGACAACATGCTGAGGATTTCATGTGTTTGGGTCACAGTAACATGCCATAAAAGTGAAGTTTGTTAAGTGAAATCACACACTTGGGGGAAGAGTGTTTTACAGAAAAGTCACAGAAAAAACAGCTCAGGCCGTGACAGTTTAACCCGCCTCTTGGCGGATGGCTACACACAGAACTGTGTATACAGAGATACTCTTTGCTCAGCAGCCGAGGGCCTCTTTTTTGGAATAAACGATTAGCTGCGCTTCTTGCCAAGGGGCTGTTCACTGGGAAACTCACCCAGCACTTGCAGCACCCGCTGCAACCCCCGAACTTCACCAGAAATGTGCAAAGGCATTATTTCCCTCCTGCAATTACAATTCCTTCCTAGCGGTCATTTTAATGTGAGAGCACAAGATTTTGCAACTCCGGTAAACAAATTTTTTATCTATATAGAAGTACGTCCGCAGGACTTTGACCACCTGTGCCAGGACCCCGCTGTCGCCATCCT
>VYXF01009248.1:407207-434778 GCA_013397295.1 Polioptila caerulea | reverse complement strand
GGCGGCGCAGGGACAGCGCGGCAGGTAAGGGGGCTCTGTCCGTCTTTCCATCCATCCATTCACCCGCCCCCACGGATCTCGCAGTCCCCTCGAGCGCGCATCCTTCCATCACCCTTCTCCTTTTTCTGAAATCCCTCTCCCGTCGCTCCGAGCAGGTCTTTGCCGGGTGCCGGGGGAACGGGTGGCTCTCAGCGGCTTGGAGGGGGCAGCCCCGAGCCGGACCCCCGCCCTTCCCGGGAGCGGTGGCGGCTGCGGGATGCTGCTGCCGAGGTCCGGACTCCCGGGTAGCAGCGGGATGGGCTGGGCTGGAAAACAGCTGTGAAGCCAACACACACACTTTCCCTAGGGCAGTTGACCACTGGTGATCGCTTGTGTTTCTCTGCTCTCGCAGTGCTGGGTTGGGAGCGCAGGGCAGCCTGGCCCGGGGTCCGCTCAGTTTCGGTGCGGTTCTTGTCACCGTGCGGAGGGCGGACACTGTTCGCCACCCGCGCTTCCAGGCACTGCTCGGCTCCGCGCTGGAGGGGAGTGTTTGGATGGAGGCACAGCACGCACTGGGCTTGATGAAATAGGGGATTTCACTTCTGCTAAGGAGGAGGTTTTGGTTAGTGCTTTTCACCATGGTTCAGTTTTCCTATGAAACACTTGCAAGCTGGCATTGCTCACAGCGTAACCCACTATTTCACAAGGATCACATTGCCCTGATTAGCAGCCCATCCGATAGAAGTATTTATCACCTAGGTTATTTTGATAATTTTCTTTCTCTGATTTAAATAGGAATTGTATTTTGAAACTAGAAAATGCAATTGTACTGACATGGAGGAGGTCAAAGACAACCTGAAGCTTGCTGTCCAGGTTCTCTGCAAGGTGTTTTGATTGTTTTGCTTTCCTCTGGCTTTTTATCAACTTTTTTTGTGCATTTCCAAGTGTGTCAAAGATACACAGCTGCTGCAAAACTCACTGTTGAGGCAAGCAATGGAAATAACCTGTAAAGAGGAGCTATCAAGTGCTTCAGGTAAACATCTGAGAAGCTTGCCTTGCTGTGTTTGGCCTTGGCTGTTACAGGTATAATTTACATCAAAACCTCAGCTACTGGCATTTAGCAGGGCACTTTGAACTTGGCTCTGGGAACATGTTTGGTGGTTGGTTTTTTGGTGCTTTTGGGGGTTTTTTTTGTTTGTTTTGTTTTGTTTTTCTTTTGTGGAGACTTTTTTGTTTTGGTTTGCTTTTTGGCATTTTCGTTAGGGTTTTTTCGTGTAGCTTTTGTTTTTTGTTGTTTGTTTTACTTTTGTGGTCTTTTAACCAGAGTCTAATGTAGTTTGACATAGAATGATTTTGTTTTTATCAGAAATAGTTGAGTAAACAGCAGGCAGCTAATGCTGTATGATGTTCCATGCACAGCAAGAATTTAATGACTTTGAAATGCTAAAGCTCAGAGTAGATGCAGCTTATAGTGATTCTTAAAGGCTTGTACAGTTCCCAAGGTACTAATGAGTCCCAGGCCCTCAAAGAAGAGCAACTCATGAATGTGTTCAGGAGAAACAGGTGTATGTTTTGATATGGAAAACACAGATGCAGTGAAAGCAGGTTTTAATGTAGTAATGACAGACTCCTTAGGGTTTGTTTTTTATACCTAATATTTTTCAGTAAAAACTGAACAGATGCCACAGCGTAATAATCTGCGGACCTGGAGGCCTCAGCTTCTGAATCTTCTGAATTCCTTACACAGCAGATAACTGAATGGATTTTGCTTCAATTTTGAAAACTTAAAACAGGAATTTCTACAGTTACTGAGCTGAGAGATCATAGAATGTTTTTGTTGAAAGATTACCCAGTTCAACTCCCCTGCCATGGACAAGGACACCTTCCACTAGATCAGGTTGCTCAAAGCCCCATCCAGGCTGGCCTTGAACACTTTTAGGGAGGAAGCATTCACAGCTTCTCTGGGCAGCCTGTGCCAGTGCCTCAGAACCCTCACAGTGAAGAATTTATTCCCAATATCTAGCTAAAATGAGCCTTCTTTAAGTTTAAAGCCATTCCCACTTGTCCTGTCATTGCATGCTCTTGTTAAAAGGTGAGCTCATCCTCTGAGAACAGGCACTGCCAAGTATTGACCTTGAACCAGGCTGGGGAAGAAGAGTCTAGATAAACAAGGGTTTTCATTTGTTTCCCTTAGAAAGAAGGGTTTGTGTACTTATTTCCTTCATTCTTTGGCCTCCTTACCAAGATGACAGCAAGATAGAGATGTCAAAGCTTCAGGTGTCTGCAGCATTAGGCAACAGCCAAAGAAGTGTCACCCTCTGCTGAGGGAGGGCTGCCACATGTGCTGCCTGCATTTGGGAACCAGCCCCTGGCCTACCAGAAAAGAAACTCTTGAGGTTTTCATTTTGTGCCTTCCACAATGGCTTTTTTTTTGTTCTTGCCAAAATAAAAGGAGCACTAGAACTGTGGCAGACCATCAGGGTAGGTTGTATGAATGCTCAGTAAAACCAGCAGGATTCTCCTATAGTCTTTCCTCCAGTCAGAGGTACTCTGCTCTTTGGATATTCCTTTTTGACTATGACAATTACATGGGGAGATTACAGAGCACCTTTTGGAACACTTTGGCAAGGGAACCTGGCCCTTAGAGGCAATTAAGTAATTTGCTCTTGTAGTTCAGGTGAGATTTGCTGTGAAGTGTTGGGAGAAAAATTCTTTGATTCAGATTTTTAAGTCCAAGTCTAATTTCTTTGACTGAAGTGCCACATAAATCTTTTCATGACCAGCTTAAGAGATTTTGACAAACTTCTAGCTTCCCACAGCAAACACTTTTTTTTCACTTAACCTCATTAGAGCACAAAACAGAGAGCATATATGTAACAAGACATTTCCTACTTTTATTGTCTCAAAATAGACAAAGAGGAAGAGAAAAGATACAGAAGGGGTGAAGCTGGCTTGAAGCTCTTCAGCATGAACATGAGCATAAACTTCAAAATTCTCAAAAATAATACAAATTCTAATTGTGGTGGATCAGCAATGTTTACATCATGTGCACAGCTGGAAGCTTAAGGCAGCAAAAGCCTGTTTGCTATCAGGGAGAGCACAGCCTGGGGAAGCAATGGCCTGGATGAATTCAGTCACAGCAATACACAACACAAGTGACTTTCTCTAACTGCTCTGGTTTGATCACTTGAAAGGAAAACCTTCCAAAATACGGGAAATGCAACTGCTTAGCATTACCTAGGATGAAATACTGGTTCTGGAGATGAAGTAAGACTTCCAGATGACTTTTTAGATTTAACTTTCATGTTCAGTCACAGCACCTAGAAATACAGAAGACCCCAATTTTTCCTGTCACTGTTTTGCTAAAAATATGGCACTGCACTTACACACTGCTCTTGGCTTCAGCTTTAAGTGTGAATTTGAATGTTTGCCTAAAGTGGGATGATGTTGTCCCTGAAGCTGCCTCTGTGGAGAATTTCCCTGGACAATTAGGTGGGGGCTGATCTCCAGTTTCAGTAGCTCATCATAAAATCATGAAGGGCTTGGGTTGGAAGGGACCTTAAACACTATCTAGTTCCAACCCCTCTGCCATGGGCAGCAATTGCCACCCTCTAGCTCAGGGTGCTCAGGTCCAGGAGCAGCAGTTACTCCTCTGCCCTCTGTCAAAAGTTTTGCCCCAAAAGTTCTAAGTAAATTACTTGCAACTACTGGAAAGTTAGGGGAAACATTCTGCAACAGTTTCAAAGACTAGGGCAAACCCATTTTCAGGTTCAGTGGTGTGTGTTCCTATGGATGACTAAAAACTGGGTTAGACATCTGGAAATCAATGGCTATGAATATAATGGATATTGAACTTGGTGTTTCTATCAAATGGTGGCAGCTTTATTCCCCATCTGTGTCACTTCCAGAGCCCTGGGTGAATTCAGTGAGGGAGAGACAGTGGGAGGTAATCCCTACTGTTAATTTCCTTTGGCTGTGGTTTTTAAGCAGCAGTAAGGAGCCATTCAGAGCTTTTCCTGAACGTGTCCACGTATCATTAAAGTATTATTATGACTTAATTAAGCCCAGTACTGAGAGTCCATGTGAACCAGTACCATCATTTGACATTTAATCCAGAACAGCAAGTATGAAACACAGAAAAAAAGTAAAGCCTGAAATTGCCCAAATGTCAGATTTGAATGTGCAAGCTCCTGTGTTGTGTGGTGAGGGTGAAGAGTTTAGTTTTACTTTTGTCTCAGGGCTGCTGCAGTTTCAGGCCTGTTTTGTTTCCCAGCTGGCACCAGAGTGTTGCCTTTGGATAATGCCCAGAAGTTTGTCGTCAGAGGGGGAGTTCTCCATGCAGAGGTGCTCCATGATGGGCTTGCTGATGCACAGCTGAACTGCCTGTGCTGAAGAAATTTTCCACAGCTGTATCTCTTTGTACTAAGCAGGATGTGTGTCAGTTTTGCTGCTCTTATTTTGTGTGGCTGATCACGTTTCCTATGTTTCTTTTGGGTTTGGGGCTACTTCCTTTCAGTTAGTTGTCAAAATTTTAATGTATCTTTTTCATCTGTCAAGTTTTTTCTCTTGGTAGCTGGAAGTTAGTCAATATAGATCTTCCTTTTCAAGACCTGTTTTTAAAACTGGTTATTCACTGGTTTTTTTCAAGCCATCAACTGGCTGCTTCCTGCCTGACTTAAGTATAGCTTCAAAAATATAGTTTTTTCAGCTTATTTTTGACCATGGATATGTAGGCCAGTCTGCTAGACTCGTACAGATGATGCAGAAATTAGTGGAAACACTAAACATTAGGACTTAGTGCAGCATGCAAACCCAACTTACTGCAAAACAAATCTTTCAATTTGCTTTCAACCATTCCCTGGGTTCGTTTTTGTGTGTGTATGTGTGTGTGTTTTTTCTGTCCTTGCCATGTCACTACTCTTACAACCTGACTTTAGGAAATTCTGAATTTTAGGGAGCACAAACTAAATAATAAGGATCTTGAACTCTAATGCACTCATAAAGACTCTGTAGGTAGAGGCAGTGGTATTCAAAACAAAAAAAGTGTGTACATCTGGTAGTGTGTTTACTGGTAGGCATAAACTGTAATGGAAAAGCAATCAGCAAAGTAGGATGCAACTTTCAAAGGAACTTTTATTTATGGACACAGTACGCAGACATCCACATGGGAAATGCACTGTTAAAGGAAGGAAGGATTGCTCTTGCTGTGGGTTTTTGGGTTGCTTCCTTCAGGAAGCTCCTGTGCACCTTGTCAAACTAGTGATGTCATTTTCCTGCTTCTGGAGTACTCTAAACATGCTTTTCATGTGCTGTAACATATCCCTGCTAAATTTTAAGGTATATCTTTATCCTTGGACAAAGTTGTGGCATTTTGGGCTGTGGGACTAATTATAGAGTAGAAGCACTGCAGAATTTTATGATGAATTTTTGTATTTTCTTTCCTAGATGGTTCTGTTTGAGAGCATCACATTTTTTTCTTATGTGAAACACTGAATTTTATGAAGTTTTACATAAAATCCCAATGCTGTATAAAAGCTTGGACAGGTATAACTCCAACCCTTCTTATAAACACCGCCTTGTGAGTGATAACAAAGTTCTCTGCCTGTGATAGGCACTAACCTGGAGTGTAGATGGGTAAGGCTTTGAAATAAGTCAAGGAGGATGGTGAATTGCCTTTTTGCCCACTTTGAAGGGTTTTGAAATGGCTTGTTTTAAGAATCAAGGAGTATTCTGGTACTGGATGGTGCTGATTTAGATACTCCCTCACCAGTGCCACCTGTTGTGGTACAGGTTGTGTGCTCAGCCCTTGGAAGATCATATTGGATATTTGGGTCCTGATGCTTGCAGGCAGTGGAAGACTTTTGCCCAGTTGTAGTCCCAAGTAATTCAGCATGTGAATATGTTTAAATTTAGGTAATTTTATAAAGGGTCCTGCTTGGGAAGAATGGAAGATGTGTCCTAATACAATGGCCATTTGTGCAAAGTTTGAGTTTGGATTAAGCTCTAGAAGGCTAAAGTTCATCCTAGAAAAGAGAACTGGCCATGCATGGGAACAGAAAAATATCCATATATTATACTTTTCTCCTCAACAAACAAGCAAAAACTCTCATGCACTCATCATGGAAAACTTCAGCCCAGACGTTTTGGCAGGGGTTGGAAAGAGAACTTGTAATAGCAATGACCAAGCAATTTTAATAGGTGGTTGAACAAGTCGTCTACTCAGAAGCTGCAACCCATATAGTACAACCTCATGAATAAATGGATATTAAGAACTGTCATCAACCTTAGCTGTGATGCTTTGTAACTTAAGTCCTCATCATTGCCACATTGATGTGAAAATGCAAAATGTTTAAAAAGGATCCACAATATTCTTGGGTGTGCAATCTAGAGAGCCAGACAGCATTCCTCATCTCTGAGTATACTGTGAGCCTCTCCCTTCTGGAATAATCTCAGTGTGTTTTTGCCTCTAACTTTGACAGAACCACCCACTTGTTGAAGCGGCTGCAGCTGGGCAGCAGCTCTGAGCTATTAAAGCATGGCAGATTGAGAATAGGAGGGGGCAGGGAGCATGTCCTGACACTGGTGAGCTGCAAGAACAATAGCTTTTTTCTAGTCTGATTAGACCGTAATCTTTGTGGCAGAAGCCGTGTCTTCCATGTTATGAAATACCTAATCCATCTCTGCTCCTTCATAACATCTCTGTTATTTCCTCTGCCCCCAAAGCCCAGCCCAACACCCCAGTGCAGAGGGGGTGTCAGGTTCTGTATCAGTGCCTCACTTTTAATCTTTGTTTCAGACCTTTGTGCCTGGTCAGTGGAAGGAGCAGTGGGACGGATGCAGAGGAGGGTGCTGGGGCAGTGGAAGGAGACAGGTTGGCTGGGGAGGTGGGTGGAAGGAAACAAAGCCTGGGAAAGCAGCTGATTGCTGTTCATCCTTTCCACCCTCCAGTGCTGCCACCCATGGCCTGGAGCCCTTTAAAGCTAAAGCACAGCACTGGCACCAGTGTGAATTGGCAAATCTGTCTTTTTGAAGATCATCTAGTTCCAACTCTTCTTCCACTGGGCCAGGTTGCTCAAAGCCCCATCCAACCTGGCCTTGAACCCTTACTCTGCATTATCAGACAGAACCACTTGTCACAGAGGTATGACCTGAGGCAGTTTCAGGTGCCAGATGCTAAAGAAGAATTAATTTTTGAGAACTGCATTAGGGTTTGTAATCTGTCCCTCACAAAGCTCTGATGTTGTAGTGTAGGTAATATTAGGGGTTGCTACGATAGGAAAAAGCCCTAAGGCATTGAAATGTTTCCATTTCCCTGCTGGCTAGGAAGAGTTAGCTGCTCATTATATAGGGAGGGGGTTCACAGCAGGGGTGTCCAGCAAAGCAATGGTGGGGGCAGCAGACATGTCCTTTGGCCAGCTCACCAACCCTTCCACAGCCAGCTTCTGCTCCTGTGAAACATGGGGAGACCTCAAGCTTTCTAAGGAACATTCTTCATCACGTCCCACAGAGAGAGGGTTGTGCAAGCTGTATTGCACCAGTTTCTTGCTCAACATGTGTGGGGTAAACAGAAGGGCTGCTTCCAGCTCCCTGTGCTTTGGTGCTGCCATCCATGTGCAGCTGCCAGCGTGGTTTGTGCATGTGGAGAGCGCCCAGCCCTGGTCTGAGGAACTGGCAGCTTCAAGGCTGTGTCTGATCCCAGAGTGACCACAGCTGAGCTGTGTCCATCAGGCACTGGGGCCAGTGGCACGAGTGGAAACAAGCCAGGGGAGGTGGGCTGGAGCTGGGCCTGGAGATCCCATCCCTCACTGCAGCAGGAGAATGTCCCAGCTGCTGGCAAGTGGGGCTGGGGGAGATGCTGTGGTCCCCAGCTGAGCCTTTGTGCTGGGTCAGCTGCTGGCTCTCTCCCTGCAGCTGTCTCCCTGTGGCTTCACCCTCGAGTTCTTGGCTGAAAGGTATTGGTTTCCTAATCAGATTGATTAGCACATAGCATAAGTGTAAACTCAAATAGGGTTAATACTTAAGGTTCTTCTTGTTTTTTTGGCTTGAAAAAAAATCACTGTTATGCTACATTATCCTCTGAACAACCCACATTTGTTTTTTTTTTATTGGATGTCAGCTCTCACTTTTAACTAGAGCCTTCATGAAAACATGTTGATGGAGTAACTCACAAAGAGAGTTGAAAGAAAATAAAAGTAAAATGGTTAGAAAAATGTAATGAAATTGAGTATCAGCAGTGTACTGTGCTTGAAGAGGGCTAGGTGATAGCAGCTCCCAGGATGGACATCTATGAACTGGAGACCACCAGGCAGCATAACTGATTCAGTTCCCTGATAATATTTGATTTAATGGTTTGATTCCTGACCTTTTCTCATTTTAAACTTCAGGCTATTTAAGGTTCTACTTTCAAATTTCCTTTGTCCCAGATTATTAACTTCTGGTTGCAAATTAAGATAATGTGTAATCGGAGGCTAAGGAAGCCTGGAGAATCCCAAATAGTTGGGTGTCCTCAGCTTTTGACACTTCCTGCTCAAACTGTTTATTCAGATCCTACTTAACTGTCAAAAGTCATTTGCCTTTTTTAAAGGGGAGGAACTGCTGTAAAACCTCTTTCATAATTTATTGTGTGGAACGATGTCAGAGAAAAGCACTAACTGTACACAAAGGACCTCGTGACACCAATGCCTGTAACAAAGAGTAGTTTAAACAGAGCAGAGTGGGGGCAGATGCTTATGCATGAACTATTTGGATGCTTGCAAATGAATAATTTGATTCACAAACAGGAAGATTAAATTTATCAACTTTGTTATAAAATACCTGAGATGTAATCTGCACTTAGAGATGCATTATAGAGATCCATAACCACACATGAGTGCTATGAACTGTCTTGTCTTGATCTCCACTTGTCTCTGTTTAGTCTCTGCTCAGTGGAGACAAGTTTGTTTTTTTTAAGCTTGCCTCTAGTTTGCAGTAACCATGTTTATGTTAGGTCAGTCATAGAAGTTTACAGCATTTACTGTTAATGGCTGGAAGAGATCTAATTGACCATGGAAGGCTCAAAGGTATCACAGTAACTTTCCTTCATTGCCAAAGGCCTGAGATGCTTGATTATTTGTTTGGTGTGAGTATTTGCCAATCAACTTTTTCAGAGCTTTGGAGACATTTTAGCTTTCTCCATCCTTGTCTCATCCTTGCATAGTTGTTCTGGGAGCTGCTACAGGTGCATAAAACCTCTGCCTGTCCTGTCCTTCCTACTTTCATTGATGACAGTGCTGAAGATACTTGTAGCTTTCAAGGGATAAAGTGCAGAGTGATGTGACTGGTTTGGAAACACCTTTCACCTGTGGTCCTGGAGCACAAGTTTCACATGGCCCCTCTCTCTCCAAAGAGAACAACACCAGTTCTTGGGAGCTGTGGCCCTCAGTGCCCACAGCTGTCTCCCTCTTTACCATTAGATACTCATGAGTATTTAATCCCACATGCAAAGTGATTGCTGTCTCACCTCCTTGCTCAGCCAGCAGAGATGAAAATGCTATCAAGATACTCTGGTTACTCTTCTACATATCAGTACTCAAAAGGAGAATAATCTCTGCTGACAGTGTTTAAATGCAATTTTGAGGAAATTGCCTTCTTTATGGAACACTCAGACAGGAGCCTTTTGCTGCTCTTTTTCTATGATAGCACATAAATAAGAAAGGGTTGGGTGTGAGGGCAGAGAAATCCTGTAGAGCTGGTAGCGGTGCCCCCAAGCCCTTCATGGGTGTGAGGCCATTGTGTTGGATTATGCACCCCATGGCACAAGCTTGGACAACTCTGTGTGTGCCTTCAGAGATTGGAAGTTTGAAATGAGGGATCTTGGAACTTGTTTAACTTCTGTGCCTGAAAGGAATTCGATCACACATATGAATGTTACCTAATGTTTGGTATTTATGATTGCAGCATTGCTGGGGTCTGAGGATGGCCTGATCTTAACCTCTTTGCTGGGATCTCTGTTATGCAAAGCCAGGCTGCACATTTATCCTGTTCCTTCTGCTAACCAAAACAAGGCTACACCAACGATTGTCCCTCCATCAATGATACAGAGGGAGAGGGGGTGTATTCTAAACTTTTAGTAACAAATTATAATCAAGCTCCTGATAGAGATTCCTGAGCTACTAGCCTTGGTTATGATAGGTGCTGAAGTGGTTTTGGAGCAGTGGGGTTGAGCTGGAGGGGGTATAGAAAAGCCTCTGAATTAGTCAACATAGTGTTGCACAGATGACTTCACCCTTCCCCTTCCTTTCTTCCTAGAGTCTGACGCCTTTCTTACTACTTGGCAAAGGTAGATATGCCATCAGTTTTAAAGCATTTTGCCATGTCAGAAATGTCTTAAACATTGTTTTCTCTTAGAAATATAATTATTTTAAAACTTAAATGATGGAGCAGCAATTGCAATAGGTATCTGGGCACAGGGTGGTGTGTGGCCACTGGGTGGAAGTGGCTTGTCCTGGAGAGGAGAACCTGGGACCTCTCAGCAGGCTGAATTGGCTGAGCAGGGTGAAAAAAGTTGTTTTCCTCCAAGTTGGCGACTCTACTGCTTACAGATATAAATGAACTTTGTCTTTGGAAGGCATCTGTGAGGCAAGTGCTTTGAAATGTGCATAAAAGGATGCTTGTATGGTTATCTATTTAGGAGAGTTATGCAGATACATTAGATTTGAGCTGCCCTGTCACATAACAGAGGGCAGCACAAAGCACCTATTTAGAAAGTATAAAATTTGTGCTGAACAAGGGTGGTACAAAGCCACTTCCCCATCTTTCTCCTTGGAAAATAAGATGTTTTTACAGTGCTGTGGGATAGCGGGGCTTTGTTTGCCAGCTCCTGTGAACAAACAGTGTGTTGTTATCCCGCCCTAACGCAAGGTTGCCGCTTGGTAGAAATGTTTCAGGTATTCCTGATGCACAAAAGGAAAACCCAGAGCTTGGAAATGTCTACTCTGAAAACATTGTGGCTCCATCATTGTGGCTTATCTTTCCAAAAGTGAGAACTTGATGAAGGTAGGGCTTTTGTCCAGCAAATTTGGTGGCAGTCGTGCAATCTGCAGATCAGCACTTCCTAATGCCGGCTCTTTCGGAAACATAGAGCAACAACTTTGAACTATTATGAAAACAGGATTGTTTTTAAGGCTATAAAAAGCATCCATCTTGTTATTTTTTGGCTCAGTTTTTTCGCTCATTTGTAGTCAATGCTCTGAGTCCCTGAAAATCCAAAACCACCCCATGTAAACATCTCTATTCCACAAACAGTGGCTGCAGCTTTGTTCCCTGAGCCACTTCTTACTGCAGAACTGCAGGGGACCTGGCTTCTTACTCTCCTTGCCTATGGGCAAACCATAGAAAAATCTCTTGCACTTCCAATCCCTATTGCAGAATTAGGTGCAATATTAAGGAATTTGTCTTAATAGAACTTGCTGACTTAAAAAAAAAAAAGAAGCTCTTAGGTGCAATTGCATATGAATATTTCAACCTCCAAATATTACAACAGCATTTATTTTTTCCTCTCTGCTGTGCCCAATGGCTCACTGCGTAGAATAGCAGACCCTATAATGGCTGTAATCACAAAAACATGCCATATTTGCTAAAATGTGGCTTGCAGTTTCTCAAAAATATTATTTTTTTTTCTTGTGTATTCTTTATGATGAAAATTTGTAATGGACAAAACACAATGGAAAACCTGGAGAAAAGGGTGAGTCAGAGTCACTTGAGTCACCTGACTATTTAAGTATCTCTGATGTCATCTTGTAAATCTGAAGTACAAAGCACTGGCAGTGGGATTAGTTTTGGTCCTGTCTCAATGCCTCAACTAGTGGTGTAAAATATTAATGAAAAATTTCTCTAAACTTAAAATCCACAGTCAATTTTTTTACGAAAAATCTCCCCAGTTGCATCGCTAGCAAGAAGAGTTCCTAAAATCCAAAGCTATTTGAACATTAATGGACACCCACGTTTTTCCAGCATTAACTCTTTTAGTCTGAGTGTGACCCTTCATAGTTTTCTGCAGCATCCAGCTGTCCTGCAAACTGTCACCAGAGCATCTTTGCCCAGGGACAAGTGCATCGAGTGAACTTGGGGCAGAGTGAAAAATAATGCTGCTGCCACAGCCTGGGTGCTCCTGTGGGCTTCACAGCCCTTCCTGATCCATCAGGTCATTTATGTAGACAGCACAATGAGCTTAAATCAGATTTAAGTCAGGAGACAGGGAATCATGCTTTAAAGAATCAATGTAAATTGTGTTCTATAGTTCCATGCTTATCTTCTGAAAATAATTAAAATGTGTTCAGTTACACTTTTTCAATAATTCCTGAATATGTTTTAAGCTTTTGGCTTACCTTGAGTTATGCACTTACCCATACGCTTTACTTGAGACTGTTCTAAAATTTTCTTAAAAAGTAAATATTTAATTTGTTTTATAATTGTGTAGATGGACAAAATTGGAGATTTATTAAAGATGCCCAAACCCCACATGATATGCATTTCTCCAGCAGGCTAAAGGATATGTAATAAAAATACTTTGACTTCTGTATTTGCTGCTGCAGCAGTTCTAGGATCTCTTTTGAGAGCTATTTCTAATTATTTATTAGAGCTCCACAGGGAGCAGCCCTCTGACTCTGGTACCTTACCTTCAAGGGAACGAGAAGATGCTGTTCTCCACTCCCAGTATGGACCAATGCAGAAGGTGCTCTGCACCTGAGCCATGGCCTGTCACCTCTCCTGGGATTTGCTGTGTCTGTGTTCCCAGTTAAGCTTCCTGCAGCTGATGGCAGGATGGCAGTCCTGTCCGAGAGCAGGATACAGCAATCTTGTTCCTTCCTTTGACAGTTTTGAAAACAGCATTATTGCATGAACCTAGTTGGTGTCTGCTTAAAGGAATATCTGATTTTTATCTATCCTGAAGAATGGAGCACATCAATCTGAAAATAACATGATGCTAATGTGTGTCTAGTTTGATTTTTCTCACTGTAAAACTCTGGGGATAGTGAGAGAGCCTTGCATACACTGGAAAAAAAAAGTTTTCAGAAACAACTGTTCAAGCAAATTTCAGTAAGTAGTCGTGTAGATTTGGCTATGCCTTCTTTCACCTGTGGGATGAATTTCCACAGTTCTCTCTGCTGTCTCTGCTCTGTTTCCTTCAGCATTCCCTGCTTTGAAGCTGCCAAATTTGTTTGATCTTGCAGCCTTAATATTTCTTTAATCTCATATTGTGCAGGAGTGTGTATATAAATAAACTAGGGAGGCATTTTACAAGAGATTTATAACCTTCTTGCAGAGGTCTTTTAAACTATATCCTAAAAGAGTGGGTCATTATGGGGGCTGGGTGGAGCAGGATCTTTACTTGTTCCTGTATTTGATCTTGGATGCAAGCTGAGAACAAATCTCTTTTCCTCTTTGCAGATATCAGCTACTGACCATGTCAACAGAGTTCCAGGATGCTCACCTTGCAGAGGTGAAACCTCTGGTGGAGAAGGAGGAGTTAATTATTTTAAAGCTTTTTAGCGCTTATGTGTTTTCTGTCAGGACTGCTTTTGGAACTGCACATGTGTTCTTAGATTACTTTGAACATCTTGTTTGGAAGAAGAAAAGAAAAACTGGAGATGGAATAAGAATAGTTAGTTGGATTTTTTGGTTTTTCTTAATAATGCAAAACTGACTCTGATTATTCTTGTTTTCTTTTAATATGATGGTGACGTTTTTTCTTCTCTGAATAATGACAGCTCTGGGTGTCTTTAGCTGCATCAAATGATACCAATCAGGCAATCTCATGTACATGCCTTTATAGCTACACACTTCTCAACATAAAGACAGACTTTGCTCTGTCAGCTGCCTCTCACAGAGAGACCCTTTACATTTCCTTTGGGCAAGCTGGGTCCAGAGGTAGGGCTGAGCCCCTTCTTGTCTTCTCTGAGTGCACTGAGCCATGAGTTCCAGCCAGCTGAGTGTGTACTGCCCACAGCCTGGTGCTGCCACTGGAGCTGCACCACAGAAATATCCTCACTCTTTTTTTTAACCTTGTTATACTATTTTCCGCTCTTTATTGGACTTAAAAAAAATCAACATCATCTGGATTCAGTGGCTATCTGACCCTTCAGTGGTAGCCATACTCTGTGCTTTGGTATGTTCATGGCAAAAAAATTCACTGTAATATGGGAAGAAACATCTCAACATTTTCTTGAAACAAAAGTAAGATTTTTCTCTTTTTCCCAGCTACGTTTTTTCTTGACAATTGTGTATATAAATGGGTTGGGTCTTTTTCTGGTCTTAGACGCTAGAATTCATTGCTTTATCTGCTACTTTCTTTTTTATTCCCTCCCTCTTTTATGTAAACACTTCAGAAAATAATTTCCACTTGTGACTGCAGTGAAATGGCTAGAGAAACTTTAAACACAGCTCCTTTGCCAAGGACATTGCATGAAAGCAGAGCTTGTTTGGATACCACTGAATGCAACACTCAAACTTTTCAGAAACTAAGACCCCTTTTTAATGCCCATATTGTTCAGAACTACCAAAACAAAGGAGAGTCTAAGCAGAAGTCCTGATGATACTGAAATATCTCTGCTTCAAAGTTCAGAAATATCTTAAAATACTGATTAACTTCCTGGGTTTCAGTAGCACATAGGTCAAAAGCTGGAATCTTGACAATGAGTCCTGTATGCTTTTGTTCATGATGTTACCTTAAATTTTGCCTGCATGGGGGAAACTAGGACAGAGTTTGATTTCCTGTGTGGCCATTTTAATATAGATGAAGGATGTTAACGTATTTTGAGGAAGTGGAAAAGGTTGCCTTGAAGGATGCTCAGCACTTACTGAGATGAACAGTGGAGCTGGTTTTAAGTTGGTTATTGAGTGAGGCTCTCTGGAGTTGTGTCCTGGCTTGTGCTTAGGTTTCTGCTACAGCCAAGTCGTTGTTCCTGAGCAGGGATCACCTTTATTTCATATGCTGTTGGTACAGATGCCAAATATTCTTTTCAGCTCTGGGTCCCACTGGAACAACAGTGGCTGAAATGCTGTTTAAAAGGTCATGAGACCAACAATGCAGTAAGAGTTAAACACAGCATATTGTCTAAAGCTAAGGCTGTGCAAAATTATTTCTGCTCAGTTAGATCTTAGGTAGTTGTTTGCATGTCCAAGATTCTGCTTAATTGCCAAAAAGTCACAGCTGTGAGAATTACAGGTTGTACTGCAGTGCTTTGAGGGTCTCCTAGGAAAGCAGCTATGGTGCTTCTGACATCTGTCTTTAATTTACTGGGCCTTCTGAAGCTGAGTGACCTCCTTGCCAGGACTCTAAGCTTTCCTTTTTATCTCAATATTATTTTTCAAGCTTTGGCCTCTTTTACACTTTGCAGAATGAAGTGTTTGCTTGGCTGCTCTTCCCTCTGTGTTCTGCCCTGCAGTGGAAATAAGAGTTTGACTTCTTTCTTCTTTTTTTAAAAAAGGAGGTAACTATAAGACATTTCCTCCTTTGAAGCTATAAGCCTTGTAGGCTGTTGGAGGTGGTGAGGTTGTCACCTAACTCTTTTTCTGGCGGGCCCTTGACAGGTGCAGGAGAAGGTCAGTAGCAGCTATGGCAGGTGACAGGTTGGAACAAACCTCTCTGTGTCCAGCCAGCCTCCCAAACACTGCAAAGACCAATTTTGGTCAGAATAAGACCCTTCCCACCTTCCACATTTTGTAACCAAGTGCCAGTAATGACTGCTTAACTGAGTTGCAAGTATTCAGAGCATTCTTCAACAGAAACCTCCCATCCTTGGCAGGACTGAGGCTGTTGGTTGTCCCATGGCTACAATAAGTGATGCAGAAAAGTTCAGTTTTACTGCTCCTTGTGAATGTATTGCTCAGAGATTTAACAATAACTGAGGATGCATCTGCTTTTGTCCTTCATTTTGCTGGTCTATAATCTATTTTTAGTATTAACAGTATTTTACTGCTTTCATTTCTCCATGAAGATTAGTGGGTTTTAAAAGCTCTTGGGTGAATTTTGATGCTCATCAGAAGAGCTTTCATTGAATGGACAGAGAGAGCTCTCAGCTGCAGAACTGGGGGACTAGAATACATATCCAAGCATAGATTTCCATAATTGCAAGTTACTTCCATTAATGCTGTCAAATCTCTTCACAGGCTATCACTCGCCTCCTTCCAGACTTCGATGTTCAGGCAAGTAAAGCTATTATTCTTGTTTTTCCCCTTTTCTTTTCTCTTTTTCTTTTTGCACGAAGGGAGATTGAATTGACATTTGAGAAAAAAACAAGATGTGACCTGAAGGGTCTGCCTGCTTGCCAGGAAAGCTGTTACTGTGGGAGAGGGGTCTGAATGGGGCTGTGCTGTAGTGATGTGAAGGGGACCCCAGGGGGCCTTTTCAGACTGGAACTGAGAAAGTTTCAGTCAAAGGGGGTGGCTGGTTTGCAAGAAGTTCTATTCTTGCTAAGAGAATGAGAATCTTTGGCAGTGGTAGTGAAAACAACATATTCCTCTCCCACATGGACACACACTTTCCCCAGTTAATTTGCTGTCATTAGCAACGTGTATGTATTTCCTCAGAGAAAACGTTCCTCTGGATGCATCCCATTACACTGTTAAAGTTTCCCAAAATATTCCTAAAGCCTGTGGGGTGGTGGAAGGTGCTAAGCAATCTGTATTGTTGCTAATAGGAGTGATGGTATTTCTATATTTTTATTTAGAGACAGAACAAGTACAAGTTCCTAGCACACCACTTGGTCACATGGTGGCCCCTCTCTTTCCCCGAGTGTTGTGCTTTTGAGGGGTGACTTGGTCACTCTCCTGGCTCTGCTTATTTTGTTGCCATTTGGGCTTTTGTCTGTCAAGTTTGTCCTTGCTGGTTCTTAGCTAGAATTGCACAGCTGCAGGAGCCAGGCTAGGCTGAACTGGGGTGGAGATCAGGGAGGATGTACCTGCCTTGATGAACAGTGTGAGTGGTGTTTTCCCCCTGCTGAGGACAAGGATTATGTCCTGGGAAAAAAGACTCACTGGGTGTCTCATGTTTATCAAGGTGTGTAGAAATGGAAGCAGACTGTGCAGAACTAGGGAAAGTTATTAAATTACCTGTCTCTGTTCAGGTCCTTGAAGGAAAAAATCCTTCTCCACTTGATTGCACGTTGTGCTTTATTTGCACCTGCCTATATATTTTTATTCAATGTTGTGCCAATTGCTTAAAAAATACAGCAGAAATTGAAGACTTTTCCTTGAATACCATGTGAGACAGCTATCTTGAACATTTTTTTCATCTTTCAATGGTTCTTATTCTATAGCAAAGCTGTAGTTTTCACTAATCCTGCATTTCCCCCTCATTTTTTTCTAATGAAATCTACTGCCTGAAGTCTTTATAAATGTAAGTTGTCACCATACAGCCTCTTGCAGGACTGTGCACAGCATGGGAGAAGCTTTCTGTTTGGCTCCAGATTGATCACTTGGTCTAAACAAATTGAATCCCAGATTAAGTCTGCTAACAAGAATACTACAGTATTTTGATTAAGAATCCAGAAGTGACCCATATTTAATTTCTATTCTTGGAATAAATTGCTTGGTTTGTAAACCATGTATATATATAGATTTTTTTAACTTGCAACATCAAATTCTTTAAGTCTTTTTGTTTTTTTTCCCTTCATGTTTTGGATTAACTGTCACTAATCCAGAGTAGTGATTCTTGTTATTTAGCTCTGTTCTGCCAGCTCTTACTTTTTTTTTTAATGATCTATCTTTGTTAAGAGTTTAATCTTTAGTTATTCTAGTTCAGGAAAAATGGGGAAGAACAGTCTCAATGCATTTTTGTTGAGAATTGTGACTGCAAAGGATACTTGGCTTTGGTCCTTAAAGCCACAAGTACCCTCCCTGTGTTTCTTCAAGTTCTTTTGTGGTTGATTTGTGGAAAAAGTGGTTTGGAACTGCCATGAGATTTGATTGCTTAGTTCATTAGAGAAGTTCCTGTGTGGCCCTAGAGGACCCAGGTACTCAGGACTGAAGCTGAAGTGTGCTCTTGGTGAGCAGCCTCTCCCATGAACTGCTTGGGAAGAGGACGGACCTGGCCAGGGAAGGAAGTTGGTGCTTGGCAGGATGCAGCTTCTTATTTAATGCCTGTGTATGGATGTGGGTGTCCACCACATGCACTGCAAGTTCCTCCATCCTTCTGGGAACAACTTAAACAGTGTTCAGTTAATGACTTTTTTTTTTCTGCCACTACTGAAAAGAACTGTCTGTGAGGGGTTTCCCTTCCAAGAGTAAATTTTACCTAGTAACTCAGACTTGGAAAAAAATAGATTCTTATTTCACAGTTAGTGGTTCTAGACAGACTGGAGTTAAACACAGCTTTCCATTTTTAAAGTAAGCCACTGTATAGTGGTATATTGCCCTTCTGGAAGCACAAGTTGCAAAACATGCACATGATTATTCTCTGGAGGAAAATCTTTGTGAAGTTACTGGGGATGGCCAAGACAAGAGACGAAAAAACTGACATCTCTGAGCTGCCTCTAGCCAGCAATATGTCTGTTACTATGTCTGTCTGTGGCACCCACCTGAAAATTGAAGTAGAGGTCTCCTGTGTCTCAAGAAGGCGAGTGTTCCTGGCCAAACCTGTTTTAGGATAATTGATGACAAATGGTGCAGGGCACTGTGCCCTGGGTGGCTTTGTTTCCTTCATGCCAAGCACATTTTAATTGCATTTCCAGTTTGATGTATGTGTGTATTCCCTAGCTCAGTAGCTTGGGAGCCAATGGAGCCCTGGCTCCTCCTCACTGTGCATATTCATCCTCCCAGCTCTGTGTTGGAGTCCATCAGGTCTCTGCTTGCTCAGTAACTCAGCTTGGAGCCGGGTGGCAGCTGTAGGGGGCACAGATGAGTTTGTCCCTTGCTGTCCATGGCTCGTGGCCGTCTGTAGCCATAGGCACGATGGATCCTTTTCTGCTTTGCCTCCTTCTCCCTCCTCCCTGCTTGGGGAGAAGGGAAGAGCCGCCTGCAAGGGGACAGGAATGAGCTGGTGGCCGTGGCAGGAGGGGTGGGATTCCCACTGGCACAGTGGATGCAGTTTGGGGCGTTGCTGTGAGGATTTCCTCATCCTTTGGGACGCCGAAGGAAAGGGATGGGGGTGGCTGTGGTTTGTACTCAGCAGAGCAGGGTGACCCAGTGTTAATCGGACTAGGAAGAATCCCTGGGCAGAGCTAGCACAATAACCTGCGTCAGTTCCTGCAGCAAAGTTTTTGTTCTTGGCTTCCACCTTAGCAGGGTCACTTACATTTACATCTGATGTCATCCTTATTAATGTACCTGACTCCCAGCCTGACCTGGGGAACCTTTTTCTTAACATTGCTAATTTAGAATGGAGATGTTAACAATTAAAAAAATTTTAAAAAAAAGGAAGTATGAGCATTGGGGTTTTAGGAAAAAACAAGCATAAAATGAATAGAAATTCTATTTTAGAGTAAAAAAAACCTAGGAATAAAATTCTAAAGAACTTCAGGACAAAGGAGATCTGAAACTCAACAATTAAATAGCACATTGAAAGATCAAATATTTTTGATCTCCAAGAAATTGAAAAAGAAAAGTGAAAATATTACTATAATAAAGTTCTTAAATGATGTGAATTTAAAATATACTATTATATATGTATTATATACTATCCTAGGAATTAAAAAGCTACTTAAATCTTCTTTTAAAGCTCCAAAGCTTTTCCCTCAGTTCTAAGGCAAGAGAAGGGAGGTGTATTTAACAGTCATAATATTATGAATTAAAATAATAGCATGAGATTGTAATTGAGGATTAAGTATATTTGAAAGCTTTAAAATAATCTTGATGGAATGCAGTATTTTACTTAAAAAATAAAACATGACGTATTTAGCAAAATGTGCAGTGTGCGTGTGCAGTTTTCCTTTTTAGATATCTGAGATATTTTGGTTGCATATTCCAGGCTTCAGAAAACAACTTGTTCATAAACATGTTTCCCAATCCATGTCTTACCCAGAGTAGAGAGAGGAAGGAATAAATGAGCCCTCCTGTGTGATAACAAATTGTCTTCCCCTTCTAACCTCATGAAAAAAGAAAAAGGTCACTTGAAGCAAAAATAAAATCTATTTTAGAATCTACCAGCTTCTCCAAACTGAGGCAGCCTTCCTTAAATTGCACATATTGAAAGTATTTTTATGTGTGTGCTTAGTGCACAAAGATAAGACTGCACCTCTGTTAAAGTGAGAGATGTGAACAGATGGTGTGTTTGTCTTTATCCTTCTATCGGATTAGTGTACCTTGGATTTTTTTTCCAAGATAGTGTTTTAATACAAATCAGTTGGTGAAGAGCCTCTTACTATAATGTTGATGTTGATTGGGATGTGCTGCCATCTGTTTTCAGTGCTCTGCATTTTGAAAACATCCATCCCTACATCACGTAGACAAATCTCTTGATCTTTAATAGGATCAATAGGGATGTGAAGTTGTTGATGTCACCAAACAAACTGGTTTGAATTGATTGTTTTTTTTAGAACCTAGTGTGCATTTCCCATTAAGAATTTGTGCTGGAGGAAAATAGCACAACCCTATTGACTTAGGGGAGTCTCACTGTGACGATAATGAGGAATTGAGCCAATTGTTAAACAGACTGTGTTATGCCAGTTATTGGAAGCATGGTCACCTGTTGTCTCTGAACTAATTTTAGTTGACACTGAGTTTGAACTAGACTCAGGTTTCCAGCTCCAGAAGAGTTATCTAGGGTGGTCAGTGGGATGTGCAGGTTCAAGGGTTTGGTTTTACCTACCATGAACAGACGTTTTCTTTTGTGCATGAAGAATCATGATCCTGAATCTTGAAGGTGCTCCCAGCAAAGAAAACAATTCTGGATTTTCACTGTTGTTGCTGGAACGTGCTAGCAATAGAAATATGATTATATGAAATTAGTCTCTGAGGAGAAAATAATTTCAATATTCCACACTCAGCAGGAGGTGTGTTACACAATATTGCTTATTCTCATTACAGTGCTGAGGTTGTCGAATTATTACTTATTTAAAATTAGCTAAGCGTGAGAGTAGAATGTGCAAAATATTCATTGTCGTCATTATTAATTCCAGCTATTATTAATTACAGTGTACTGGCACTGCAAATCTCTTCAGGAGTGTTGTATAATGACAGTACCCAAATATGTATTAATGGTACAGAATGTTATTGGGTCCTGAGCAATCTGATTTAGAGGGTGGCATCCCTGCCCACAGCAGGGGGTTGGAATGAGATGATCTTTAACATCCTCTCCAACCCAAGCCTTTCTATAATTATATTTTAATAGTATATGTTAATGACATATCCAATGTATAATGTACAATACCATATTTTTTACCAAAAGCTGAACTTAGTGTCATTAGTGTGGTGATGTAGGAATTCTTTAAACTAAATGTTGGCTATCTACTTTGGAAATACTAGATATCAAAGATTTAAAAGGCCTTGGTTTTTTTGTTTGGAATCATTGTGACTTACACTGATTTTTCAGTCTTTTGTGTCAACTGGGAAATTTAATCCTTTTCGTTTTAGGAAAGAACTCAATTCTGATTTAATTTAGCATAAGTTTGGGGTGTTTCAGCATTTCAGATAACAAAACATGAAACAAAGTTAAACTTCTCAAAACCTAATGGAAACAGCAACAGGAAACTGCTAAATCCTAGGTTTGAAATTTGGCTCTTTGTATGTTGTGTGGCAAGGACTTAGTTTATCTTTGATGTCTGACCTCTGTTGAGTACATTCTTCCCCTGGTCAAACCTGGCTCAAATCCTATTTAAGAGTGACATCCTTGTGAATTAGTCTGTTTTGGTTTGCCCAGCTGGGCATTATGGGAGTCATAAGCCTATGTAGGAGAGCAGCTTGTCTATATAACCCAGTTTCCTGCTGGGACAAAGTAAAAACCTGCCACCCGTCCTCTGTTTGGCTCCTTGGATTTGTCACCCTGTTTTGCCTAAGGATGGTCCTAGATGTGGAAGATACAGCTTACCTGATAAGTAATGCAGTGAGTATGCAGAGGAATGAGTCTCTAAGGAATTCAGAAGCTGAAAATTAGAGTTTTGATGGAGTATAGTTCAGAGAGCAGTGGTGCTTAACTTCTCCAGTGTACAAGGAGGGATAGATCTTGATTCAGTGCCTCCGTTGTAACCTAAAGCTGATGTAATTGTGTAATTAAAAGGAAAAGAGATGAAATATAGAATGGTGTTGCCTAGAATCCTTATTTGCAACAAAATGTACAGTGTGTTCCTTGTATAAAATTAAGGAGCTGGGATTTAGATTAAATTATTACCTCAGGTATTGGAAGGTAATCAAACCTTTTTAAAAGGTTTTTGCAGAGGATGTACACCTCTGATTTCTACAGCATAATTTTTGATAGAATAGAATTTAACTTGAACTTTGCTTCTGAGTGTTACTGCATAGAACAAGTCAAGCCCTGCTGCAGCAGGCAGTGCTCTGCACTGAATGACATGGATCATATCTGTGTCCTGTGAAGTAAATAAAGTGAGATGCAAAGACTGGCTACTGTCTATATAATTCTTTGATTGTTATCTGAGTGCAACCATACTGTAAATAAGTGTCAGAAACAACGGTTGGTTTGTGATTCTCTTTATACATGTTGGCAGAATACTAAATTGTTTATACCTATCTGAAGTTTAAGTGGAAAAGAAACAAAATAACTGTTCCATCTTTTGTGTAAGTCACATCTAACTTAGAGATCCAAAAGTTGGTGCTCAGGGGGTCTTTGGTTTGTTAATGAAGGCATCCTTGGCTTTAAGAACAATAAACAATATAAACTCCTGTTATGCCAAATAATAGCAGTTTACTTCTTAATGTTGTTTTTCTGGTAAGCACCAGAATAATGTTGTGGTTTTTTTGTTCTATTAGCAAACCTTAGACAGTTGGGTTTATGCTCAGGTCCATACATCATGAGCCATAAATCTGTGGCTGTTTATTTTATTGGAGAAGACTACTGCAATCACAAGGCTCCCCAGTGTAATAAATCCTTATGGCAAATAAGCATATACAAGCTAAGCTTAATGCTGCTTTCTTTGGGGAATAGTGGTTATTTTCTCAGCTAGAGTTCTTTTCCTAGAAATCAGAAATATTTATCATGATGACTTGTACTTTTGCAAGTGTTGAGAGTCAGAATTGTAAGGTCCTGTTATTCTAGGTGTCATTACAACAAAACAACTTTCTTTGTTTTCTTATCCTGCCTTTTAATGTGGTTAGAACTGTTTAAGTATTCCCTCAGCATCTGGTTAGAGCTAACAGCTTGAGTGCTTGTGTAATTGCCTGTGGACTGGAGGAAGTGACAGTCAAATGTCAGCACAGAGCCCCCACCATGCGGGAGAACAGGGGTGTCGGGATGGGATTGCAGAGCAGGACCTGTGCTCGTGGTCCATCAGTGTCTGCTGCAGCAGCTGTGGAGCACTTGGACAATCCTGACAGACTCTTCCTGTTGTCTCCCAGGAGCAAGATGTGGAGACTGTGCACGGCTCAGTGCGTGTCACCATGTGTGGCACTCCCAGGGGGAACCGTCCGGCAATCCTCACCTACCACGACATCGGCCTGAACCGTAAGTGAACTCTTCATTTACCAGCACAGGCTCTGGGACAGCTCTGCCACAACCAGAGGTGTGAAAGCAGCAGTGGTTAGGAAACCCTCCTCAGGTCCTTGCTTGTTTGTGTGCGCTGGAAGCTGTTAGATGGCACCTAACTCTTATAGCAAATGTAATTCTCAATTTTTTATCCTTGCTCAGTAAAGAATTGGAATACTTCAATTAAAAGGGCAAAGATCTCTGGTAGTTCACAGTGACAGTGTATGAAAGCTGTAAGAAATCTCAAGGGGAGGCTGATGGTTTATTGCCAACAAGACTGAAAAAAGAACTTTGCTTGGGCTTTGGGTCCTGTCTGATAAGCAGCCTTCTGCTGCTTGGTTTATATTAATTACATATCAAGTGAGTATGAAATTAGTGCAGGCTTTGTGTCTTTAGACAGCATTAGGAAAAAAGACTTTAAGTGCCTTTTATCTTATCTGTCATATGATGAGTTAATATCCAGACGTGCTGTAGTTTGTTCTTTTGTCAGTCCTATTTGTTGCACACAGTTCATGGTTTCTTAATCAGTTATCAATATTTAAAAACACCTGCTGATCTTTACAGGCTGGCTATTGCAGGAGGGTGAACATTAGTATTAAGAAAAAAAGCTTTCTTGCCTGTGTTTTGTGGAAGTGTATTTAATTTTGATTTTCGGTGAATCAGGGCAGAGAAAATATGAAACTTAACTTTAAGTTAAACCTTTTTCTTTCTAGAGTTAAAGTTGTTCTGGACTTGCATATTCTTCTAAAGTTGATTTGAGCTAAAAGTATTTTATACTCTGCCAAAATTTTGCATGTGTGTTGTGTGAGGACATTTAGAATCACACAGAGTATTGAACAATTTTCTAGACATCTCAGAGATGGTGCTTTCCACAACAGAAGGAAAATATGCTAATCCTCTCCCTGTATTAGTATTGCTTAAAAATCAGAAACCAGATCACCTCAAGCCTTGGAGCCTGTAGCACTGAGTATCCCAAAAAGATGGCTTTGTCTTGAGCTGTCTGCAGCAGTTGATCATTTAATGTGTAACTTGTGACTTGTGCTTTGCCCAAATAGTATAATCTTAGCCTTGAGTATATTTTTCCCTCCATTTGTCTTGACACAATTAAAGAGGAAAAAAAGGAAAATAGACAAGGAAATGGATAATTTAATCTAAGACAAAACCTGGGATGAATACCCTTGTTAAATTTTGTTAGTATTTTAACTTTGTATAAAGAATAATTTTCTGAGGAATTAGATGTACCAAGCAAATACTTCTAGTAGTACAAAAATAAGATGGAAAACCTTAGCTGACCTGATTGATTCAACTTTTTGTTAACCTGCAGGATAGATTAATAAATCATTTTTGTAGCTGCAAACTTAGTATTTCCTTCAGCATAATTATTTAATATTTTCATTTTCTTTCCAAGATAAAACTTGCTTCAATCCTCTCTTCAACTTTGAGGATATGCAGGAAATCACCCAGCACTTTGCAGTCTGTCATGTGGATGCACCTGGTCAGCAGGATGGAGCACCATCTTTCCAGGCTGGGTGAGTTGTCAGGGAAACAGTCCATGCTTTCATAGTTACCCTCTTTTTGGAAAAAAGTCTTGGTCTGCAATTTCATTAAAAAGTACATGCACCAAGCACAGTAGTTGGCTTTTGAACTCAAATCCTGGCACTATTTCTAAAGTACTGGAGTTTTGGGAGCTCTGTTTTCTTGTGCCAGTTCACAGTAGGCTTTGGGGCTGCAGTTTTGTGTTTTAGCTCTGATAGCTAGACTGCTTGTAAAGCAGTTCCTTGACAGATATATCTACATCTTGTCAATTTAAATATGGAGTTAGCTTGTTTTGTAATGACATCCTGAATACAAAATTAAATGAAAACTAAATGATTATTATAAACAAGACAAGCATTAACCTCTACATAATGTCCCTCATAAATCTGTGGTCTTTATGAAATGGCAGCATGGTAGATGTCAAGTAAATAACCTGGAAAATCCAGGTTGTTGGGCTGTAACAAGGTGATGAACCCTCACAGAAGGTTGTAGGTAGCTGTGTACTCCTGGCTGTGCTGTAATTCCTGGAAACCTTGTGTGCCATGAGCACTGTCATTGCCAAAATGGCCTGCTTAGGTCCAGTGAGACAGGTTCACCTTGAGATGCCCCTTGGACAAGAATCAGCTTGGCTGAGGAGGGGAAATGCCAGCATGCCAAGGGGAGGTTACGAGGCAAGGACCAGTTGTCCTGTAAGAACCACGCATTAAGGGGCTTATAAGTACCCTTACTGCATGAGCCAGTCTATTTCCCTGCTTAATTTTTAAGCTGGTCTGATGCTGTTGTTAGCTGCAATGGCCCAGTTGTCTATCAGAGCAGCCTACAAAGCTATTTCAGTCACCCTGTCTTTGCATGTGTTTAAATCATGAGCTTTTAAGTGCCTTAACCTTCATGTCCTGAACAAGTGTTAACACTTCTGAATTGTCAGCTGCAGAGGGCAACCATCATGATCTGTGGCTAGCAAAGACTTGATACAATCATGATGGCTGTGTAAGAATCTGTATTATCTCTATCTGCACTCAAGTGAGAGACCAACATGCCCAAATTAAGTCACAGAATCGTGGTTTGGTTTAGAAGGGAAATTTTCAGGTTACCTAGTCCAACCCCTCTGCAGTGAGCAGGGACGACTTGATCAGATTGTTCAGAGCCCTGTCCAACCTCATCCTGAATGTTTGCAGGGACCACCTCTCTGGGCAGCCTGTTTCAGGGTTTACCACTCTCATGGTAAAAAAACTTCTTCCTTAGATCTAATTTAAATCTACCCTCTTTTAGTTTAAAACCATTACCCCTTTTCCTATCACAACTGGGCTGGCTGAAAAGTGTGCCCTTTTTCTTATAGGTCTTCTTTAAGCACTGAAAGGCTGCCACAAAGTCTCCCAGACCAAAGCTGTTGCAGTGATACCAGCTTTTGTCATGTTAAGGTTTAATTTCCCAACAAGAAAATCTAAGAAAATAAAGTATTCGGCAGTCCTTGGTGGTTTTTGTTTAGTTATATTTTTGAGGCTGAAGTAGAGAATAATTAGGTGTATTTCTGTGTGATGGGAAACAGAAATTTAAATACATCCTAGGCAGATGTTTTCCAGCTCTACTTTGGGTAGATATTTTTCCACATGCTACTCAGTTGAGATTTTTCTCAAATATCCTTCTCTCAAAATTTTATTTCTGCTGTTAAGAAGACCAGGAGCATTAACAAACAGCTGTTTTTATTGAGCCTTCTTCATCAGCTTCATAGCATTACTTATGCCCTCATTTTTTTCCTCCATCAATACTAATGGAAAGCTGTTCTCATTTATCCTATTGTAATGCTTGTGTCCCTAAAAACACACATATGAGGTTTTTGCCAAATATCTAGAACTCATTTATGTAGTCTCTGATTAGGCAATACTAGGAAACATTTTTTGTGGTTGGACTAGAAATAAAAACATAGTGAATGTGGCTGGAAACTCATCTCTCTTATTCAAGCTTATGAATAAACTCTAAATGTTAACTTTCCTTGGGAAAGATTCATTGTGGTCTGTCTTGTTCTTAGACAGCTATTATCCTGTAACTTATAGCATATATATAGATTATGCTCATATTTCTGCAAAATTACTTGTGCTTGCTTGCTCCTGATTTAATTTCAGCTCATACACTCAGTGATCTCATGATGACTACATTTGGTACTGGCTCTGTAGTGGTCACTGTGTCTCTAAATGTGCCAGGGTACACTGCTTGATGTGGTGTAGCAACTCCTCCAAAACTTGTTTGTTTTAGGTATGTGTATCCCTCCATGGATCAGCTGGCTGAAATGATTCCTGGAATCCTGAAACAATTTGGGTGAGTGCAGAATTTTTTACTTATTTTCCTCATTCTCTCTCCATGGCCTACTGAGAGCAGTGGTTTTCTTTGGTTTGGCTGTCTGGCCTTTTTTTTTTTTTTTTTTTTTTTTTTTTGAAAATAACTTTTTGT